>CAVLJG010000006.1:99570414-99853496 GCA_963669975.1 Acanthoscelides obtectus | reverse complement strand
GCCATGACACCAAGATCGTGCGATTTGACTCCCTTGGACTTCTTTTTATGGGGATATTTGAAAAGCAAAGTCTATGTCAACAAACCAGCCACCCTCCAAGAACTCAAAAACAACATCATTGCCGAGATAAATGCCATAGAACCGACCATGTTGCAAAATGTCATTGAAAATTTCGACCATCGCGTGGACGTCTGTAAATCCAGTCGTGGTGAACATTTGAGCGATATTATTTTTCATACATAAATGGTATAAATGAACCTTCAAAATAAAGTACCCAACTTGATTTGAATATCAATCTTTCTTGCTTCAATCTGCGTTTACTTTCCTGCGTCCGTGTTGGACAACCCCATATTTTCACCGGTCAAATTTCCAGGTAAGAAAAAGAAAAATTCGTCGCAAAAGCAAGTGTTGAATAGAAAATGTTCATCGTTTATAATTCTTTCACTCATATCTTCACAAAATTGTAATCGCCGATCAAAATCGTCTTCATTAAGTTCTTGTACCAGGTGAATTTTATACGGATGAAAACTATGGGCCTTTAGAATCCGTTGGACAGTACGTCGACTAACACCACACAACAGTCTCCAATTTGCGGGTACTTAACGTAGGATCTACATAAACTTGCCCTAAAACCCACACTTCTATTGCTTCGTTCCTTATGGGATTTTCAATGTTGCGTTTTTTATTGGCGACTGACCCAGTTTCCCGAAATTTAGCTACAAGTTCTAGAACATATTTTCGATGCACGTTACTGTTCTCATGTTGCTCATTAAATATTTCTGCTGTTCTATTAGCGCACTGATTATTTCCGAAAAATATTTCGAGAATTTTAACTCTTTCTGCTGCGGAATATACCATGGTTAATTTATGTAATAAAGCGTTACAAGTTATTTTAGCAACAAAGTTTAGTCAAATTAATCACAAACTATGTACTAAATTCCTATTTAAAATAAGTACGAGATGTTTCCTTATCTTTCTTCAAAAAATAACTTTTTTGCCACAAAAAACGCTCCAATAGCTATTTTCAACAACAAAATGATAAACAAACCATGGGCGTAGTGAAGAAAAGCATTTACTTACTAAGTAAATTATTTTAGTCAAATTTCTTCTGAAAGTAGTACAAACTAATCTGATGTACCTATTAAAGACTACTTTAAGCATTAAATCAGTAAATCTTCAAAATACTGAACTGAAGCTCATGTATTTTACATCATTATAAAGGGAATTGGAAGTCCTTTAAAATAAGGTATCACTCGGCCCCCTTTCCATTTAAGATTTTAGGGTTGATGTCACCCCCGCCCAGGGGCTGCACGTGTTAACGTGATTTTTTGCCAAATTTGTGTCCCCCTCGAAAAAAAAAATCGTCAGGTCTGAGCGTTTTTCCACAAAAAAAACTGAGCTGCCAGTAAATGCGTCTGTTTCGTTTTTCGATGCGCCACCCTGTATATTTCATTTATAGGATTCAATAAAACTTCTTACTTTGGAATTTAGAGGTCTCATCGAGGATCAGACAAAGGAAATATAGCCATATATAGTGAATAAATATATATGATCAACTAGTTTCGAGAATAAGTTTTTGTTTTGAATACTTTTTGCACATGTGAAACTGATTTTTGACTGATTCTGATAAAGGTATCAAACAATAGTCAAAATACACAACCAGTGCGCAAATTTATTGACATAAATGCACCGTTGTCGGGTCGAAAATGTTTTTAAGCGGAGAGATACAAGATACGAGGGTGAATCAAATATGAACCGGACTTTTGTTCTAGTAATTTTGTTAGTATAGCAAGTAGCTGTGAAATTGAATGTTCATTGTTTATTCTAAGTACGAGGCGTGTTTTTTAAGTAAGTACCGTTTTTAAATTACGCCGCCGCAGCGCTGCGGTTGCCGTTTAGCGCATGCGCGTCGTGTAGCTACATCTGCTGGGAAGCCGCAGACGCCATTACTGAACCGTCCGATCGAGTCTACATCTGTTTGCGTGATTTTAAAATGCCTCCACCGATTGAGAATCCCTCCGACTGCGAAATGTGTGCTGTAATTCGGTTTCTCTGTGCTCAAGGCTTCAAATCAGTTGAAATTCATCACCAAGTCAGTGGTGAAAACATTATGAGTGATGGAATGGTGCAGAAATGGGTTAGGGCCTTTGAAGATGGCCGCACAAACATTCATGGTGAGGAACGAAGTGGGAGACCTTCAGTCATTACCGATGACCTGATTCAAAAAGTGGACTGTAAAGTGAAAGAGAACAGACGATTCACGATTTCGTCCTTAGCTGAACAGTTTCCTGCTGTCTCAAGAAGTGCTCTTTACGAAATTGTGTCTGTTCGTTTAAATTATCGGAAATTGTGTTCACGCTGGGTGCCAAAAATGTGAAGCAGTGGTTGTTTACTCAGGCGGCAAGCTTCTTTGACGATGGCATACAAAAGCTGGTGTCAAGATACGATAGATGCCTCAATCTAATGGGAATTACGTAAAAAAGTAGAGTAAAATATGGCCTTTCAAGTGAGTAAATTATTTTTGGACAAAATTTACTTGTTTTTTTAGATCAGAACGGTACTTACTTTAAAAACACGCCTCGTAGATACTGTTAGCGCATAGTGATGTCTTGATTAATTTCTATCGTCATAGAGACTTCTCAAAGTCTCCGCCACTGTTGTCGCCCATTAGTAGACGTTTATCTATCTTTTTCATTAGGAATGGAGGGTTTTGCTTTCGTGATTACGGCCCATCTATTTGTTTATTAGTTCAAGGATTTGGTCATAACTTTATAGTCATCCCATACATGGTCATCTGGTTGAACTTAACTACCAATAAGGACACTTGACATTGAAAAACGCTTTTTTGAGAGCGACCTGCTGGTTTTCGCAAAGGATCGATCTTCGGCTGTTAGAAGCAACTGCCTATGAAACTAGTTACTACTACCAAGATCATCATTCGGTCTTGAACAATACTTATAAAAGTGAAAGGACGAACTGAACCTACCTCTACCTCGTTTGATCAATGGATATTTCCAATTACTACTAATAGATCTCTTTAGAGCCTCCAGATCACTATTATTTTCTTTATTAGCCCAAAAGTTAGCTCGGCGCTTATGTAATATCTTGCTTTTATGGTTAATGCTATTAGACATATGTTTTTCTTTTTGATATGTGCTTCCTGCTAGTCCTTGAAATAGTTTTTCCCGCTCTACAAGAAATTTTGATGGCGCTCCACTAAAAAACGGTTCCTTTTTCCCATTGTTCCTTTTATAAATGATCTTTCTTCCTATTTTCATGTGGTGGTTTGTGTCTATGCTTTTTCTTTCGCCGTTTACGTTTCATCCTTATGCGGCTCCTTTTTGGCCTGAAATAAAAAAGTGATATACAGGGTGTAAACGTTATGGTAGTCATTATTTAAGTGGGTGATAGATGGGGTTAAAAGAAGGAAAAAGTTTCATATATCATGGGGGTCAACACGGCATTTTTTTAGAGAAAAGCGACTTTAAAGCAAAATAAAATCTGAGAACGCCGCAATGGTACGGAACGCAGTGTAAATAAAGATGGAGTTTGTTATTTTTTATAAATAGGGAACACAATTTTGATACATACATTGTTTTTCTTTTTAAAACCCAGACAGCACTCTTTTGTATTTAAAGGTGTTCAAAATGTCGTCCTCCACTTTCCACACCATTACTTCATTCAAAGAACCCAGTTTCTTCTTACTTTAGGTCCTCGAAGTTGGCCATTTATTATTTCAGCCGCATTAAAAATTAAGTTGTGCTTCAGTTGTTATTGGACCAGCCCCATAAACCATCCCTTTAAGTTCTCCCCAATACCAGAAATCCATCGGATTGAGGTCAGGAGATCTTGCTGGCCATTTTCGAGGATCAGGAGCATTTCGACCGATCCAGCGATTTGGATAATGTTCACTCAAGTACTGAATGACGCCCCAAAAAATGTGTGGTGGTGCCCCGTCATGAAGAAACCACGAATTGTATCTCCGTTGTAATGGCATGTTGTCTAAGGTCTGTTCCAAAAGTTCTGGTAGGTTATTGGCTATAAAGCTAAGGTATCCTTCTCATGACAACTTTGGGGTAACTCAAAAGGGCCAGTTACCTGATCGTCACGAATACCCGCCCAAATATTTATTTTAAAACCTTTTTGGAAATGACCTTCACGAATGGTATGAGGATTTTCTTGGGCTCAAGTGTGAGTATTATGGAAATTTAATATCCCGTTTCGCGTAAAAGTACATTCGATTGTCGCTAGCATGTTTTCAAAATAATCCGGATTTTCAATGTTCAATGTGCAAAAACCACTGACATGATAAAGTAATTTATCTATGCAAAACGATAACTAACCACTGTTACAGTTTGCGATCGATTGCCGGTTCGATAAGAGTGATGAAAGACCGACGCGCTGTTCTCATGTGTGTTTTAAATAATTTAATGAAACTCACTTACTTACTGACTACAAATTTTGACTTAACATAGGAAAACTTTATTTGTTAATTACCCAATTTAAAAACGTTTTAGATTAGATTATAAAAACTAGTAAGATTGTGGTCGATATAAAGCCCTTAAAGTTGTAAACTATACAGTCATTAAGACAAAAATCTATTGACTTTTGAACCATGCGTCATATGAACTTTTTGACTTGTTTGACACCCCTATTACAAATTTCAGTAATGACTACGATAACGTTTACACCCTGTACATGTCGCGTTCATCATATCGGAATGCTTCGTACTGTTACTAAAACTGATATAACGGCGTTTACACGTTTCGGTTAGGTTGTACAGGGCTTTGAATGTAATGCGCATTTTTTGGAAAAAATAGATTTACTGATTATATCAGAATCATCTATTGTACAGTATATTCAGATAAGAGATAGACCGGATGTAAACAAAAGGTTCGGGTGATGTTCACGCTAACGCCGCCGTCTCGACGTAAAACAGGAGCCCTCATTGGTCAATTCGCAATTAAATGCCTATGCCGAGCGGCAGAGCAGTCGTATCAAGGCAGAGTCACATTCAGGTTCAGACGTGTTACGTATGTCGTGTGCATCATTGCAATTTGATATTTCTTTGGACGTTTTCGTTTGTTATCTTATTAAGTTGTTGAGTTTGTCGTTGTTTTTGTTATACCTTGTTATTGATTGTTATTGTTATCAACTGCTTGCGCAAAATGCCCAGTAGTACAGATACTGCCGATGAAGTTGTAAACTCCTGTAGTCCACCTAGGAAACGCTCTAAAAAAGACACCTGAGTGCAGAAATGAAAGAGGTCATTTTGAATATATATATAAGATCGAGCGCGAGGAGAACGAGGCATCAACCATCAAAGAAATTGTTGTGAAGGTTTCTCACAAAGTTGGGGTGTGTCGCGCATCAGTGTTTAATATGTTAAGACAATACAAAAAAAATCACACCTTTTCTGAGCCAATGACCAGTAAACATCGCAAAAGTATTGTTAAATCATTGGATGAAGCTGATAAGCATGCGATTAGGAGGAAAGTGCATGGATTCTTCTTTAGGAATGAAATACCTACTATAGATAAAGTACTGCAGGAGGTAAATGGAAATACAACGTTGCCAAATTTCAAACGATCAACTTTCCATGCGTTACTGAAGCATTTAAATTCCAAATGGAAAAAACGGGGTCGTAATAGTTTACTACTGGATAGAGAAGAAATTGTGCTATGGAGGAGGGATTATTTAACAAAAATTGGGAAATATAGAAATCAAAACAGGAAGATTTATTACCTTGATGAAACGTGGGTAAACGCAGGACACACTACAAGTAAAGTATGGGTTGATGATTCTGTAACTTCATCCAGGAGGGCCTTTCTAGATGGACTGTCCACCGGATTAAAAAATCCAGCAGGTAAATACGAGTAATAGACAACAATCGGATGTTTTTCAAACCTTGGGAACAAGGTTCTAAACATTAATTCCAGGGGGCAGATAAAACATATTACAAGTAACAAAACTTTTATAACTGTCGATAAAATGCGAGGATGTTTTATTGTCATTTTCATTTGTTAGAACTTTTTTAAACCATGTTTTTATGTGTTTTCGATATTTCAATAATTTTTTAATATAATCTTAAAATATGTCGAATATTATAAACTTAAAGTTACTAAGTTTTATATTGTGTACCGTTCCTAATATTTCTAATCATTTTAATTCATACTTTAAGCTTTATAAAGTTATAATTTGTTAATATTAATATTTGCGCGTATTTCAGGTTCCTGATCATTCATTTTTTAAAGGTTTATAACTTTAAATTAAATTGTGAAGCGCTGAGTAATCATACGACGTTCAATATTCTTTCTTTCAATATGACTAAATAATCCCAATTATAGCAATCTGATACTCATGTCTCAATGTTTTTTCGCTGAATGTGATCAAAACATTTGAAAAAGGTTCGCTTATTGAAATAAATCTACACCAGTTAGTACTTCGATTTCCAGGTAAAGGGAAAAGGCTCATTATCTGCCATATTGGCAGTGAGGATGGATTTGTTGTTGACGGTCTGTGGTGCTTTGAGTCTAAGAAAACTGGAGATTACCACGAGGAAATGAATGGCGAATCGTTTGAACAGTGGTTTTCAAAAATTTTACCGAAAACGCAGTAATTGTGTTGGATAATGCGCCTTATCATTCTCGAAGAATGGAGAAGGTCCCAACAACGGCTTCAAGGAAAGTTGATGTTCAAAATTGGCTCCGCTCGAAAAAATATCAACTTTGAAGAAGCAATGCTGAAAGTACAATTATTAAGAATTGTCAAGGATCACAAGGCGGAATATCAAAAATACGCCATTCACGAAATGGCAGCAAGTCAAAATAAAACTGTGCTCCGTTTACCTCCATACCATTGCGAGCTCAATCCCATTGAGCTCATATGGGCAGAGGTTAAAAATTATATAGCTAAGCACAATACAACTTTTAAATTTTGTGACCTCAAAGGAAGAAGCACTAGAATTAATAACAGCGCAAAAATGGGAAAACTGTATTAAGCACGTGAAAGACAAAGTTGAAAAGAGAATGTGGGAACTGGACAATATTTTAGAGGAACAAGTCGAGCCACTCATTATTGACGTTGGTGCTTCAGGCAGTAGCGATGATGAAAGCTCATCAAGCTCATCTTTCCAATAAAAGATGTCGTTCATCAAATTCGGTAAGTTATAAGTAATTATAAAGCTACTGTATTTTTTAATTAATTATTGACATTTTTGAACCCATTTTGGCAAAACCTATTCAAGATTCTACTTTCTGACAATGTTCAACCATGCACATTTTTTTACGTTTTGAACGTTTTAATTTGGTTACATATTTACCTATAAATCAAAAAATATACTAATCAATATTCTAAAAGCAATTTTAAGAGATATACGATTATTTTTAATTTAGGCTAATTTAAACGCCATTTTGAGATTATATTCGACTGTATTTCACCAAACATCAGGCGGCATCCGAAGCTGGAAATCGAAGCGAAAATTTTGAAACCCTTATGTATATTTACATCATTATATATTTCTTACCCCACCCCCACATGATCCTATATCCATCACCAATCGTATACACATCGAATTGTGCTAATTTACTACAAAGGTACGCAAAGCAGCATCTACTATCTAAAATGTGACTCTTAATACGTCCCTGCCGAATGTTACAGCGTTCGATGATCACGTGGTCTTGTTTATGTCCGGTCTATCTCTTATCTGAATATACTGTAGACTGGCATTCCATCACCACGTCACAGTCCATCATCATCCACAACTGACATTGAGACAGACACATTACTTGTCGAGGCATACTCAAGACCCTTGGGGGCTAACTGCAAGAGAGCCTGCAAACATTCTACGCATCTATCAGTTATATTTCACAGATATTAGCTTCTTTAAGGTTTAGAATGAGATGGAGAAATTTTTTTGGACGCCCTTCGCGTCTCCTTCTGCTATCTGGGCTCAGCGCCTGGCGAAACGGTCTGCTTCATTGTTCTGATCGTACTGCGGCGGTGTTTCGGTGGACGCTGCCCCGTTTGATATGTGAAAGGGCAATGTTGCCAGATGGAGGAGGGACGGTAAGGTAGGGAAATAATGTCGATGGACTAACTAAATCGGCCTGTTTGACTGACTTGATCTGATAATTTCTCTATTGTACATATTAGGCACTAACTTTTTTCTCAGTGGATTTAAATTGTGCTGTTCTTAATCCTTTCTGAACTGGTGACAGCGTTGCGTGGAAGGTGCTGAGTCAACCTACTTGACGATATTTTGTATCTTGTCTTTTGAGATGGCTCTTGTATCAACAATATATTTACTTGAAGGTTTTTTCAAATTAATTAGGAAATAACATATACCGCGTTTGTAATATATACAAGGGTGACTTTGAAGTTGAGTCATTAATTTTCAGATAATGATTGTAGAAGGAAGATAAACCAAAATATGTGTGTAAAAATAAAACAAAAATTAAAAAAAAAATTTTACCTTGTTTTATAAAGTATCCTCCCGACAAGTATTTCAGTGCGGACCTGTATTTGATCGTGCGGTCTTGGAGCACCGGCATGTCACCTGATTCACGAGCCCTTTGTACTACATTAACAAAGGCACGAGGGGTTGGTTGCACTCGATTGGGAAACCGATCCGCATAAACATGTGCCATTTTTGATTTCGTTTGAGCCACGCAACAGACACCACGCGTTACCGACTGACACTGACTGTATACAACTGAATAGAATAATTGTAAAAACATCGTTCCAAATTCTTTCGCTTTTTTGTTTCCGATGCGATGAACCGATAAGGCGGATTATATCCGTTGTTGCCAAACACGAGCACATAATATTCTTATTGAGACAGGGCGGTACTCAAACCTCCAAAGGGCTATAACTTTGTTACATTAATTTTACCAGAAAAATGGTAAAGGAAAAAACACTTCTTTTAATCAGATCTACTCACTGTTAAAATAAATGACTCAACTTCGAAGTATAATATAATAATTTGAAATGCTCTACAATAACACCAGTTCCCAAAATAAAAAATTCTAAAAGATGCAGCGATATGAGACCAGTAAATGTGTTACCAGGCATTGACCAATTATTAGAGTCCATAGTGCAGGACCAATTAATGCAGTTTATGAAAGAAAACAAAATTTTAGTGGAGGCGCAAGCAGGCTTTCGAAAAAAATATTCCACAGAAATGGCTTTCCAGTTGGTAACTGAGAATTGGAGAAGAGCCATAGACTCAGAAGAAGTTGTCATAGCAGTATTTTTGGATTTGACGAGAGTATTTGAAACGATTAATACAGAAATATTTGTTAGGTAAATTGAAGCCATATGGTATATCAGGAAGTGTTTTAGATTGGTTTAGAAATTATTTGTCTAAAAGGATGCAAGTTACAAAAGCTAATGACACTATTTCATCAAAAATTGAAAATACGTTGGGTGTTCCACAGGGCAGTATCCTGGGACCACTTCTTTTTATTTTATACATAAATGATTTACCTGCCATAGTCAAAAAATGCAAAATTCAGTTTTTCGCCGATGACACTATGATTTGTATAAGTACAACAAATATTCAGGCTGGTATCTCTTATATAAATGAAGTCTTGAAACTTGTCTCAAAATGGTTAGCATCTAACAGACTAAAATAAATACAAGTAAAACGACAGCCTTGTTAATCGGAAAAAAACAATGTACAAATGTTCAACTGAATATTGATGGTGAAGATATTGAATTCGTAGAAAATTTTAAATACCTGGGGGTTTTTGTTGACTCTCGATTAATTTTTGATATTCATTATGAAAAAGTTATAAATAAGATTAGTAGTAAAGTGGGATATTTATCGAGAGTTTCTGGATGTCTGAGTTCATATAGCAGAAAAATTATCTCTAATACCATCATTCTTCCAAATTTCTTGTACTGTTCGACTATTCTATATTTAGCAAATAATTCCATTTTTAAAAGACTGCAAATTTTACAAATTAAGTGCATGAGAATAATACTGAATAAAGATAAATATACTCCAATTAGGCAAATGCTTAGCAAATTAAAATGGCTCAATGTAAAAATTTTTATCAAATATCTTGTAATGATATTCATTTATAAAGTAAAAAATAATATATTTCCATCAAGTCTAACTAATTTAACATCATCAAATGTCAACCATCATTTACAAAATACCAGAAATAAAGATGACTTCCATTTAATGACCAAAAAGTATAACATATGCTACAAATATGTATTCCATCAAGGGTTGATTGAATATAATAAATTATACTCAGAGATAAAAGACCAGAAAACTTTGACAAAATTTAAAGTAAAATTGAGAAATCACTTGTTAAATCTACAATTATAGGTTGCCCAGCATTTACATCATACACCATATGGCTTGAATTTACTAGTTCTAAGTTGTTTACAATTATTCTGTTTATGTGGCCAAATGTGCTAAATAAATCTTTCTACTACTACTACTAAACGCTGCTGTTGGCACTTGAGTCATAAAAAGTCAATGACTCTAATTTCAACTAATCTTGACGTTAGCGTTTACCTATGTGGTATTTTTGATTCCTCAAATTTTGTAGTTGATGTTACACTTTCAATCGTATTAAGGCTTATTTTACTGAAGAGTATGCATTTTAATGCTGATCAACTTATTTCTATGCACCAACCTGGAAGGACTCTTGCTGTTATGCGAGTTCTTCCATTTCAGCAGTTTCCCGAGACCCCTCAACATCTGATGGTTAATCTCTCTAACCGTTTTAGTTGGTTTGTCTAAAACTGCTTCTGGACATTGCGGTTTTTCAGTATTTATAGTAATCGTTATTTCTAAAAGGGGTGCTTCAGTTTCTTCAACAGACGTATCGTCTATATCTATAGAACCTAGCTCTCTCTTGCGAATCTTATGTCTGGGACCTGCGACGAAAATAAGAAATCAGGATATTTCTTGATTGTACAGTCAATTTGATTGACTTATAGCATCAAGGGAGAAAAGAAGTATAACTTTACACTTCCTGAGAATGTCAGTTCTTGGAATTGGGGGCAACCTATGTAAAAATAAAAAAAATGTGATTGTAATACATAAACCAAATACTTTAGATAACCAGTCTGCTCATAGCAAATGCTAATGTGGCAAAAATACGACGCGTGTTAGTAGTCCACCCGTCGCATCGCTTAGGTAAACCAAACTGTTTGTTTACAAATAGGATTGCACACTCGTATAGCGGATAACCTACGGTGAGTGTCTCCGATATTTTCTTGAGGATTGCTTTCTAAGTCCCGAGTACTCTAATGGTTATTCTTGCAGACAAAATAGTGGCGATTTTGAACACATACTTTAATTGGTATGGTGCAAGATAGACGTTAACATCAATCCTACCTTTCATCGTCATCCCCGCCATTCAAAAACAATTATTTGATATTTGGGAAATGTGATCAGCATCTATACTGTACTATTCATCAGAGCGGTCCGGTGGACCTTTGCTCTTAGTTAAAGGTCTCGTCGGTCTGTTAGTCTGTCAGGTCTGGCTATCCAGATACCAAACATTTAAGGTGAAAAGGGAAAGAAGGAAAAAAAGGAAGGAAGAAATAGAGCAAAGAAAAGTAAATCATTTGAAATAGCTTAAGCATTATTGCTTTGACTACTCGAATTATTTTGTAACTCCAAAAAATAATTTTGATCGGTTTTGTATACTGAAATAATTTTGGCTGGTCTGAATTTACAATTTAATTTTGATCACAGTGCGAGGCGCGGCCTGGAATGTTATCGAACTTGCTCGACTGCGTAGTCTACTGAATCGCGCAACAGAGGGTTGCTGTGCGATTCCGCTTGATTATAACGCCGCTGCGCCTGTTTTATGTAATCCGTTAGATATGGGATATCAAGATCTCTGTGAATGGTCTCATTTGACACGTACCAAGGGGCGTTAGTAATTGTGCGCAGGGTTCTGTTTTGCAGGACTTGCAGTCTCTGCATGTGCGTCTTGGTAAGAAAACACCAAGCCGCGCATGCGTAGGTGATTGCGGGTCTTATGACCATTTCATACAACCGAATCTTATTGATCAAACTCAATTTTAATTTCTGCACAACAAAGGATAAAGCTGCCGAAAGGTAACTTGGAATTTTATTTTCAAAATATCAGTGTGTTTCTGCCAGGTCAACCCCCTGTCAATGATGATTCCAAGATACTTGACAGATTGCTCCCATGGTATACGAGTTCCATTCACGGATATCTCTGAGGGGGCACCGCGACGTTTTATAGTACAATAGAGTGCTTGCGTTTTTGAAGTATTAACTTTGATCAACCACCGATCCGCCCACTCCAATACTTCCTCCACCGCACTCTGCAGTCGTGAACCAGGTTACTAGAACAAGATTGGGCTAGCAATGCAGTGTCGTCAGCATAGAGATAGACTTCACAGTTGCTGGGGCAAGCGACGTCATGTATATAAAGTGAATAAAGGATTGGTCCTAAGACCAAACCCTGAGGAACACCCGCTCTTACTGTTGTTGACAACACATTGTTGATTTTGATCCGAAACTTCCTTCCTTCTAACAAAGATTTCAACAGTTTTAGTAGCCAAAATGGAAAACTCTTTTGGATGAGCTTATACAAGAGGCCACACCTTGTCAAATGCCTTTGATACATCTAAAAGCAAGATACCAGTACTTTCGTTCAGGGTGAACCCCCTGGTTACATGCTCCACCAGTCTAACTGCCTGTAGCTCCGTACTATGCTCAGACCGAAAGCCGAATTGCACGTCAGGAATCACATGGTGATCGGACCAGAAATTCTCAAGGTGACGATAAATCACCTTTCCAGCGAGCTTAGAAGGAGCTGACAGCAGACTAAAGGGACGGTAATCCTGGGGGAATATCGAACCTGCCTTCTTTGGGATCATGATGACTTCAGCGACCTGCCACGCCTTAGGAAAGTGATGAGTTCTGAGCACTGCATTGATTATTGCCACCAGATAAGTCAAAGCCTTGAGCGAAAGCAACTTCAGTGCTTTGTTGGTGATTTGATCCCCGCACCTTTAGGTCCTTAATGTGGCTTTGGAGCTCTGCTGGTGTGCAAAACGGAATCACATAGGATTCCGTTGATGTGCTATGCTGAGATTCATCTGAAGAGTCTTCCGTAGAAGAATCTTCTGAAAAGGAGTCACCGATGTTGGTATCGCCATTCACTCTGAAGTATCTCCTGACAGATCTTACAATTTGTCGTTCCTCGTCAAGGTCATTGTCCAGATCATAATTGGGAGCGAACTGCCTTGCCATGACGTCAACAAAAACCTCCACTTTATGTTCAGTCCTGAAGACTATTCCTCCAGGACCATGAATATGCGGTAGTTGTTCTTGCCTTCAGTTTCTGAGCAATTTTGCCAGTTTCCAGAGAGGAATACTTGATTCAAGCATCCCCGACAGAAAGCCGCTCCACTGCTCATTGCGGAATTCACGGAGTGCATTTCTCACTTCATGGACGAGATTCGTCGCTCTGCGAATGTCATCAGGATGACAAGACCATTTTGCTTGCTTAATGACAGCAAAGTGCCAATGACAGTAACGCCATTTGAGAATTGTCATAAGAAAACTATTCAGACTAACTGACACAGCGATCATACATGATTCTTTCATACTACAGGGTGTCAAGGTAATACGTGAGGATCTCTACTCCCTGAAAGGTTAGAATATGTAATCTTCATGTACGCTGCTTTACATTTTAAGGACATATAATGATTTTTGGTATAGAGCCACTATTTTAAAGCAAAGCTGGTCCAAAAAGTAGAAATGGCACAAGACTAACTAGGAGGAAATCAAAAGGTATGATGAAACCGGAACGCGAAATGAAAATTTTATTGGGAATGGTAATAACAATAATACGAGCCCCTTCCCACTTCAGTTGGCCCACTTCAAGATTTGTACCAAAATATGCCTTTATAAACTAAACATGACGAAACTATTTACTTCTAAAACAATTTATTTTATCAAAAACATTTTAGATACACTCTGGTCGTAAAAAATACATATTTGAAATAACTTAGACCTATAACTAATAGAACATCTGAACAAATAAACAATGTGCGAATAAATGCGCGAAGTTAACAAAGCAACAATTGAAAGATTACCATTGGGTAACATCACCTTTATTTTTTATTACGGCTGAAATTCTTTGGGGCATAGTGTTAACCAAGTTTTGGCAAAAATTTGGTGTAAAACAATCCCATATTTCTTGAAGCTTTTGTCTCAGTTCGGTGATTGTACGAGCAGGATGTTGTCGTAGAACCTTTTTCATCTCGTGCCGCAAATTTTCAATAGGTGATCGATCTGGACTGCTAGAAACCCATTTCAAAAGTGGTACATTATTTTCTTCTATCCATTTTATAGCCTTTTTTGAGGTATGGCACTCTGCACCATCTTGCTGAAACACAAAATCTTGGCCGGATGTCAAACATTCTTCCATCACTGGTAAAAGCGATTCTTCTAAAATTGCCAAATATTTGTTTGTATCCACCTTTCCATCAATAAAATTAAGTTTTCCTACTCCTTTTGATGATCCACTGCCTTAGACCATAATGGATGCTGCACATTTTACTTTTCTCTTCAGACAGTCAACATGGAATACACAAACACAAAACACAAACTTCGAATCGAGCCTCATCACTCCATTGTATTGCACACCATTGTTGAGGTGTCCATTGTCTATGTTCTTTAGCCCATCTAAGCCGATTCTTCTTTTGCAGTGGAACTAATAGTGGCTTTTCGTTGACCTATAAACAAGTTGAGCAACTTTAGGGTTTTTACTTCACTTTTTTTTATAAGAACTTACCTTGCAAGTGCTAAATCCCAGTTTGTAAGCCTCTCTATGAGTTGTGGACCTCGAAATTCTCCTTCCAACAGCGTCACTCCACAGAGCACTTAATTTGTAAATAATTGGCACGCCTGTTTTTCACTATTATTCTTCTTAATCCTCTTCGGTCTGCATGTGGGATGTTACTTCTTTCACATATCGTGGCTTAATATAAACTGAACCAGTTACGTTATATTTCTCACACTGTACCGCGATAAGTCAAACAAAGTTGCAATTTCTGAGTTTGATTTCCCAGAATTAAAAAATTTAATTATCAGTAACCGAATTTTTTCACTAATAACCTTTCCTCTACCCATTTTGAAAACCTTACCTACCCAAAACTATTTTAAACGTAATCTGACAGCTGTGATTAATAAAAACAATTGTCATGGCTTTTATTTTTCACAGCCACCTATGCGTTATAGACTTATTTTGCATTGAAATGAAAATAGGTTGGTATGCTGTAATTGCAACATGTGTTATTGTTATACTGCAAATTTGATTAGGGAGTGATAAAGTTGGTGTTTTCTACTATATATATATTATCAAAATATTCATTGTTAATATTTTAAACCTATAGCACCCTGCTGCATTTTTATTATTTGTGTTTGATAAGAAAAAAACTAAGATTTCAATAGTTGGGCCAACTGAAGTGTAAAGGGGCTCGTAATCATAAGCAACTAGAGATGAATCAAAGCAGATGTTCAAAATGTTGTCCGTTATTTTGTAGACAAAGCCTGACCCTTCTCTGCATATTGGTTACTGCTCGATTTATTTCTCTTCTTCACAGCATTCCAAACTCTGTTACTATTTTCAATTTAAAGTCTGGGTAGACCAAACAAATGACTGATAATTTCAAGGCCAACCTAGAAACTTCTGATACTCTGGAATAACTAAGGTTTGGGAATACCAGTGTATGATATTTCATTTACTATTGAAATCAGAATTGAAAACTCTATCCATCTGCGCAAAATTTCAATATGGCGTCCATAAGAAAAAATAAAGTGGTGATGCTGGAGGACGAGACGAAAGGTTATATTGAAATTCTAATTATACCATCTTATAGAGCAGAACATGTTTTAATGTTTGCAAATGAATTCATTGCTGGTTCCAACTGAAAGATGCAATACAACTATAGTGAAAGTAAACATAAGTAGGAAATCGTTTAAGAAAGAACTCAGAAGTTATCTGTTGGAGAAATGTTTTTATACTCTATCGGAGTTTTTGTTTTTTTTACTAGGAAATCTCATTACCTCTTAGTCTTAAAATTTATTGTATTCAGCATCCCTATACAGAGATGTCTGTCGATGGATAATATACTAAGTGACATATAAATCCGATCACCCAGTTTAAATGGTTTTATTTTAATAAAACTTGGTGAATGTATTTATCTTACTGTAAATAACAAGTGAAAAAATTTTCAGCCTTATCAGTTGGACATTCCGGTTTTTATACTGCTTTTTTTTTAATTCACTAACGCTCTAAAAATGAATATTTCAGCCGCAGTAAAGAATCAACGTTGGCGGATTTTGGTTCTTGACATCCTTTACGATCGGTTACGATGCCTAGAGTACGGATACCTGTACGATTTCGTCAACTTAGTGAGTTTGATAGGGGCCGTATAGTGGGACTTCGGGAAGCTGGACTTTCTTTTCGGGCAATTGCAGTTAGAGTGCAAAGAAGTGTAGACACTGTGGTAAGGTGTTGTCAGGCATGGCTTCGAGAAGGCCGTACGCAAAGAGCAAGGGGCACTGGACGCCGACGTAGCACAACAGGCCGTGAAGATCGCCGCCTAAGATTATCGACGAATGAGAAGTTTTGGCTTGTTTTCATATCGGCCACACTGGGTCCTCCCTTTAACTCGAGAACACCGACGTAATCGCCTTGAGTGGTGCAGACAACGGTCACTCTGGGATCAGGAATGGAACAGTATTGTCTTTAGTGACGAGTCTCGATTTTGTTTAGGCATGCACGATGGTCGTGCCAGGGTTAGAAGGCGACGTGGTGAAAGGAGGAATCCACAGTTTTTTGTTGAACGACATGTTCATCACACTGTTGGAGTTATGGTTTGGGGTGCTATAGCTTATGGTTCCAGGTCACCTTTAATCTTCATCAGAGGTAACATGAACGCGCAGCGTTATATCCACGAAGTTCTAGAACCCCATCTTTTACCCTATATTGACACCCTGGCAGATCCAACTTTCCAACAAGATAATGCCCGACCACATGTTGCAAGAGTCACAATAGACTTCTTTCAACATAATGATGTCAGATTGTTACCATGGCCACCAAGATCTCCCGACTTATCCCCAATTGAGCACGTGTGGGATATGATGGGTAGGAGATTGCTCAATTTGCAACGTCCTCCTCAGACTCTAGAAGCACTTTGAGAGGAGTTGGTGGTTGCCTGGAATGAGATACCACAGGAGGACATTGACCACCTGATCAGAAGCATGCCTAGGCGCGTTGGAGAATGCGTAGCACATCAGGATGCATCCACACATTATTAAAGGTCAAAGGGCTTTAAAGCAGTGCAATCATTTTGAAATTTTTATCATTTACTTATTGTGCTTCATTGAGTACTTATACAAAATTTTATTAAAATAAAACCATTTAAAGTGGGTGTTCGGATTTATATGTCACTTAGTATACATTTAATTGAATTGAATTATTAATGTGCAATTTATTTTAAAATCCCACTATAAATGAAGCCTGGAAAAAATAACACGATTTCGAGAAACTTGATTATCTAAATACGCAACTTTTATAGTTTCCGAGATCCCAAAGGTAAAGGTCGAATTTGAAATACCCACTATACTACTTACCAGTTGTTCCCTTCAAAATCTTTTCGACTTCATTCACCAACTTCAGATCCTTTTCTAGGCGCTTAAGCCTTGCGTTTGTCATGTTCTTTCCTACGTGGTCATCTTTGTTACTGCCCAGTGCTGTTGTAGCAGCGAGATAAGAAGAAGAGGTACCAGACTCAGCAGTAGTTGAAGCCATAACAGTGACACATTCTGTTTCCTGAGTCGTGGCGCTACTTCTAGCGCTGTTGGTAATTTGCGAAGGCTTCGCCTCAGTGCTGAGTTCCGCAGAACTAGCCACAGGGACGTCAGATGAACTCGTTGATTGGTCATTGGAACTTAGAGAAAAAGACGCTAGTCCTCCCTCCATGTTGGCGGCTTGTATTTGTGGTTCTCCAACACCAATCGTGCCAAGATTGAATGAATTTCTAGTGGAGATGAGCAGATTTTCTGAGCCTTTCACAGATTCGTAGAGTTCAAAGTTGTTTTCAGTTATTTCTGCATAGCTCCGTGTTGCTTCTGATGGTTGCCCAAATTCACCTAGGGTCGTAATTTGATTGTTATGCTTTGACTAATAGAAGAATTGTCACAAAATAAGGCAGACAGCTGCTTTTCGGGATAAGAAGAGTCTGCATTTCCGGACCCATGTCTATAAAAACTTTTTTCATATTTCAACAAGGAATCACCCTCTCAAATATCTCCGTCCATTTTTTGAACACCCTGTATACGAGGGATGTCTTTTAAGTTTTGCATATGGAAATAAAACAACACGGTAGGTAGTTTTAAATGACTTTATTGTTTTTCGAAGTATTCTCCACTCATTCCATTTGCTGGCAGATCCAAAACGGCATTTTTGAATGCGTCAACTGCTTCTTCTGGTGACTGAAACCTTTGACCACGCAGTCTGTTTTTATTTTTCGGGAAAGTAAAGGAATCGTTAGGACTTAGGTCGGGACTATATGGAGGATGGTCCAATAATTCCACTAATAATGCTGTACACATTTTTTGAGTTTCCGGAATTGAAACGGTCAAGCGTTTTTTGACACCAATTAAAAGCATCCCACAAACCGGCGCGAAATAATCGCGGCGAAGTATTCGCAACGAAATTCAGAGCGAAATTCGCAATCTGTTTCGCCTGTTTATTCATACCAAAGCGTCTTATTCGCTCCGCGAACGTGAAGGTTTCGACAGGTTGCGTACATTTTATTTTTGCCTTTTGCAATGAGCTCGTCTTCAGAAGAAGAGGAGGCACTTCTATTTCTTGCTTTAGAAGAGGAACAAAATGCACGGTAAGTTATGTTTATTTAACGCCATTTGATAGTTGGGTATGTATTAAGTTTAACGAAGTACATAAAACAAATATTTTCAATTTTGTTTAGGAAACGAATGAAGTGGGTACATGATATTAACTTGGAACGAAATAAATTTGGGGAATACCATACCTTGATGCCACAACTTCGGCTGGATGAACAGCGCTTTTACGTATATTTTAGAATGACTCCAGAGTGTTTCGATGAAATATTGAACTTGGTGAAAGATGAAATACGAAAATCTGACACAAATTATCGTGAAGCTATTTCGCCAGAAGAACGACTTGCTATTACACTCAGGTAAAAAAATTATATGTATTAAAATTAGTAGGCTTATCTAATACGAAAACTTCAGGGATCGTGAAATAAATATTTTATTGTAATAATTGGACTACATGTTGCCACTAGGATTAAATGTTGCTAAATAATTCGAGGCAGAATTTGCCTCCTCTGTTGGGTATATTATTGGAGTAAACCCAGTGCCGCTTGGGAAGGACGACATACTACTATCATACATACTTGCAGAATTCTGGGTAGACGCTGAAGACATTTCTTCAATATGTTCAAATTCTTCGTGCGCTATTAATTCGGCTATTTTTAGTTTTATTCGGGCTTGACGCTTTAAGGGAAGTGTTTTCACAGTCTGTGCATCTGCCAAGAAAAGTGAATCAATGGCCTCGTTCTCTTTTTTAGGTTTTTTACCTTCAAAATAATTAATGAGCTGTTGTACAGACGAAGATGGTGGTTCATAGCGTTTTCTGCTCGTTTTATATTTTGGTGTAGTTGCAGTCTGCGGAAAGGTGTGCCCTGGAGTAGTCACTGCTGTAGTGTTCAATGAAGAAGGTGGTGCTGTCTGTGTTGCCGAGGCGTTCTGTGCATCTTCTGCATCTACATCAGCATTTTCATCTTCTCCATGGCCGCGGTCTTCCAAATTTTCGGTTTCTACATTTCCAGCTCTTTCCTGATATATATTTGAGTTAAATTCGGCAGTCTCATAATGTATGACGTCAATATCTTTCACATTAGACGACGTTTTGGCAAATGCCAAAAAAGGACGGAAAAATTCCATGTAGTCAGCCCAGTGCCATTTTTTTATGTTGCCCACTGCTTGGCCAGTCTTTGGTTTTCTAGATTTTATATATTTTGCAAATGTGTCTCTGATATTCTTCCACCTTTTTCTTACTTCATCACCTAAAAACGATTTTTTTTATAGATTCCTTGCCACTGGTGACACCTTCTATACCATTGGGCATAGCTTTCGAGTTGGCTTTACAACAGTGAGTGCAATCGTAACCGAAGTCTGTGAAGCGATATGCAGACATATGGAGCATATATATTTACCAGAACAACAGAGAATATATGGAAAAAATATGCTGAAGAATTTGAAAATAGATGGGGATTTCCCAATTGCATTGGCAGCGTGGACGGTAAACATGTAACAATCAAGAGACCTAACAACAGTGGCTCCAATTACTGGTGCTATTTACATAAATATTCAATAGTACTTATGGCCATTGTTGGCCCGGACTATAAATTTATATGTGTTGATATTGGTGGTTACGGAAAAAATAGTGATGGGGGTATTTTCGAAACCTCAAACATGGGAAAACAATTTGAACAAAATTTAATGAGTGTCCCTGCACCTAGATTTCTCCCTTGGCAAAATGAAATCTGCTCGTACGTCTTAATTGGTGATGAAGCATTTGCTTTAAAACCATACCTTATGAGACCATTTCCTTATAAGCAGACTTTAACAGACGTCAGAAAAGAGAAATACAATGTAAGACTTTGTCGAGCTAGAAGGGTCGTGGAAAATGCGTTTGGTATTTTGTCTCAAAAATGGCGAATATTTTACAGGCCATTAGAAACTAAAGTAGATACTACTATTCTAATTGTACGTACGGCATGTGTTTTACACAATTTTTTACGAAGTAAAAGTGGTGATGACAAATATTTTCAATTCTTAGATCCCCCAGAACCCGTGCTTGGAGCTTTTACTGATATAGCAAATGATCCTCGGCGGGCAGCAAGGCTAGCATTTTCTACTCGTGACAAATTCGTAAATTATTTTAATTCTGATATGCCTATACCCAATATATAGAATGTTCGTTTTCACATTTGTGTAGACTGTAAATTATTTAACAAGTTAATAAAAAATATTAGGTACATACCATTTGTATTTAATTCTTTTCCCATTTCTATCCAAATCTTGTCTTTCTTTCTCACATTCCTGTATTCATCGTTCGACAAATCATACAAACAAGAATACTTTTTCACTATTTCTATCAATAATTCCGTTTTTGCCATTGCGAATTTTTGAAGAACGGCGTCAAAAACGCGGTCAAAGGCGAACTGAAATACGCCGCGATAAAAACGCTGGAACAATCGCATTCGCTTCGCACAAGTCTGAGCCTGTCCGTAAACCGCAGCGTTTTAATCTGATCGCGAATTCATCGCCGCGAAATTTTCGCAGCCAAAGCGAATATTTCGCGCCGGTTTGTGGGAAGCTTAACCCTGGCTGCTTTTTGCTCTTCAGTCAACAGGTGAGGTATCCAACGAGAAACTAATTTTCTTACTCCTAATTCATGTAAATTTTTTTGAGATCATCAAGGACGCCTCACTCTCGCGATATGTCACATGTCTATCTTCAATGATGAGTTTGCGCACAGCATCGACGTTTTCCTGGGTGACTGTCGTTTTTGCTGCACCCACCCTGGGATCGTCGCTAAGACGTTTGATTTCTCCATACCAACAGGAAATTGTCGACTGATGTGGCGCTTCGATGCCGAAAACAGACAGTAACTCAGCATGGCATTATTGTTGCGATAATTGCCTTGTAGTTGTAATAAATTATGGCACGAAAACGTTCTCGGTTGAGTTTTATTTTTCTAATGACTCGGTGACACTTAAAAATTCACGTATTGTTGTGAAACATCGAATTTAAGTTTACTAAAGAGTGAGGTTAAGATTCAGTACTGACGTTCGATCCGCGCGGCCTTCTATGTTTCTCTATGCAAAACTTAAAAGACATCCCTCGTAGAGGCTCAACTATTGGATTGCAGACAAATTTATTATTATTGTGGTCTAGTATGTTATATTGAACATTCGAAACACTTGAATCGTACCATTCGTAACTACAGAAATTCAGTCTATGTTCGATGAGTATTCGAACATCAAAAACCATTACACAACGATCCCTCTTTTTCTTGGGAGCAAAATTCTATAACTCCATACCACAGTCATTGAAAGCAATTAAATCAATTAGATCATTGAAAGAGCTAAAAAAATGGATTTTACAACAACCAAGATGCTCCATCCACGAAATTGTGGATATGAAAAATCATTATCAAGATCAATAATATTTTACTTACTACAATAACAGTCACTCTTTTACCTTAGTTATAATTGTCTGGATATTTTTTTATGACGTTCCCATAATAATTCAATTTACCAAATTATTTAGGAGATATTTACACTTTTCAGTCATTTATTGTACTTTTAGTTTTTAGGTTTAACAAACCCAAGCACAGGTGCAAACTTTTTTAGGTGCTTTATGTTTGTTGTGCAAGAAGTTGTACTTTGTGACAATAAACATTATATTATTACTATTATTCGTACCTGATGTTTCACCGATTGGTAAACCTATGCCTGCTCCGCCTAGAGTATCACCTCCAAGTCCTCCAAGTGGTGCAATCTCACCACCTGATAATCCACCCCCGCTTTCCAAATTGATATTCAAGTCTTTCAGATCAAACATTTCAGAGCTGGTACCTACATCGTTCGACGTGGAACCTTCCTGTTCTCCTGTCGTGTTTTCCGGTTCTGTAGTTTTTTCGCTGGATTCGGTAGATTCTTCGTCTGTTGAGGTGGATGTCAAGTTTTCATCTATGGCGTTTGCTAGCATGTTCAGTAGCTGGTCGGTGTCTTTCAGGCATTCGGGAGGTACCTCTTTCTTTAGGATTTTTGGTGCTCGTTCCCTTAATATCTGAAATCAGTCGTACGCAGGGTTTTTTCTTTGGTTTATTATTTTGTCCTTTATATCTTTCACGCCCAGCAATCTCAGAATGGTTGTAGTTTGGTCTGCTCGATCTCTAAACTTAAGCCCAGGTTGTTCCCTAAGTGGCCATCTAGAGTTGTTAGTTTAATTGACAGAAGACAACAAAACTAAAAATTTGATCTACATGATTCAGCTTAAAAATATTTCTGTTGGTGTACCGCAAGGCCGTAAACTATACTATAACTATCTAAAACTGTAATGACTCATCGATGTTCACGTGAACATCACTTAACTACCAGTAGTCGGCTGTTCATAGGCGGGGTATGAATGTTTAACATGGGTGAACTAGATTTGTCACATGCTTAATAAAGAGTGGTTTGAAACATATTGTAAGTCAAAAATTTGGGAATTACCTTTATTCATCGTCGCTTCCACTTACATCTGACAGTAATAAACTGTCGCTATCGCTTTCCTCGTTGAAATTGACTATAACTGGCTCTATGATGGTGTCGATGTGGTGGTCAAGCTGCCACATTTTTGTTTCTTCCTTCACAACATGACGGATAGCATTCTGCCAAGCTTCGGGCGTTACTAGCTGTATGGAAGTCTCAAGTAAAACCTTAACGTCTGGTAATTTGAAGGTTGTGTTATGGCGCGCAATATAACCCTTCACTTGAGCCCAGATGAGCTCTATTGGGTTCAGTTCACAGTGGTAGGGCGGTAACCGCAGCACAGTGACACCACATTGACGGGCCATCTCATCAGTCACGTAACTAATGTTCGCAGGTTTGTGCTGTTTAATTTTTTCATACAATTCCGCTTTCACACATGAATCGTCAAACGGGATTCCTTTTTTGCGCAACCATTGCTGTAAGTCACTTTTTCGAGATCCCATAGTCGGTACACGTTCGGCTCGACGACTATGGTAGGAAGCATTATCCATGACGATCACAGAGTTGGGCTCAACTCGCTGAAGCACCCCTTGAAACCAGCTCTCGAAGCAGCTGGCATTCATTTCATCATGGTAATCACCTCCTTTCTTAGAGACGAAAATCTAGTCACACTCTTCTAAAAAGCCACTATCGCTACCAATATGAGTTACGATCAATCTTTGACCTTTCCCTGACGGTCCACGAAGACCTGTTGACAAACCTTCAATGCTTGCTTGTCGGTTACTCACTACGTTTTTGTCTATCCAGGTTTTTTTAACTGTGTGACCTGCATTTACCCATGTCTCGTCCAAATAATAGATTTTTCAGCTTTGTCGCCTATTTTTAATCATTTCGCGTAGGTATTTTCGACGCCAGGCGACTATTTTAGGTCTCTCTATCAATACTGACTTCCGATTACGCGTTTCGAAACGAAAATTAATTTCGTGCAGGGATTTCCTCATTACCTCGACGCTCATTTGGGGTATAATTTCATTTTCCTTGATCGCTGCATGTACAGCTTTGAGGGTTGGTATCTCATTCCTAAAAAAGAATGAATTTACGGTTCGCCTTAACGCCATTTTGCTATCGTCATCCAATTTAACGGCCTTTCGTCCCTTCAAATTAAACTTTGTATCAGTAGTAGCTCCAGTTTTCTTCTTTTCATGCACCACCCTGCGAATGGTCCACTCTGGAACGCCTGTCATACTTTCACAACGCGCGAGTGCATATCCCTGCGACATAGTTCTGTTCAGATAATTGAACACGTTGAGCACGATTATTTTCGCGTCCCTCTTCAGTGCTTTACGAAGCCGTCTACTTGTTCCCTGGCATTCAGTACTTCCACTCGTGCCATTTGTACTCTCCATGGTTAAGTATAACCAAAACAGTAACCACAGGAACCACAACAATAACAATCACACAACAATTCTTATAAAAACACACAATATGCGATCGCTCAACGAAACACGTTCCAATGCGTTGCCGACGCCTATGAGTCTGCCGGTCGAGGCGCGTCTTTGATTTCATTGGTTCTACCGGCGGAGAACAATCAGCCATTATTTCCATCTCTGTCTGTGCTGTTGACCACCGCAAAGCCACAGAAACGACATAAAAATATCGTACGCTATACGGCTGTACTGGAAGGAAGCCGGGATCGAGCTCTGATCACGTGTTGATCACGCGTATGAGTCATTACAGTTTTAAATAGTTGTAGTATAGGTCCACTACTATTTATTTTATAGATTAATGACATTTGTGATATTTCAGATTGTAAAATTCAGATATTTGCAGATTATACATTAATATACGAATCAGATGAAAATATAGACACTGCTTTAAAAATGCTAAATTCCGACTTGGGCAAAAATCGTAAATTGGTTAAATGTAAATAAACTAAAATTGAATACTTCTAAAACAAAATGTATGCTAATAGGGTAATGCTTGAATGAAAAATCTGTCACAGTTAAGATAAATGATGAAGTAATTGAAAAAGTTGAATGAAATAAAAATTGACAAAAGATTACATGAAAAGGGCTTTTCATAGTCTTCGTACATATTCCACAAAAATAGTATGTAATACTTATAATATACAGGGTGTTCCTTAAAGATATGCGAATAGTTAAGGATGTGGATCTACATGAAAAATTAATGTTATTTTGCTTCATAAACTATGGTCCAAAAATGTTTCCTTACAAAAACTCGGGGTCTTGAAGTCTTAGGAAAAAAAATGGAAAAAACGCGACTGAAAAATAAAACTGACAAAAATAAAACAGAGAACAGGCTCATTCGACTTTTGTCCTGGGAGACAATTATGTTAAAGGCGATGGATGCGGACATAAATCCTGTACTAAGGTGAGAAATAGATTCAGGTCTTTACTGTTACCTTGTAGGTACTTATCATGCATGTACATTTTTATTAGGGGCTCTTGCAATTGGCGTGGCAAGTCAACCTTCTTTAACTACTTCAAAGGATGACATTATAGTGGAAAACGACGCTCATCAGATGATTATTCCTCAAGTAATAGCTAACAAAAAGCGATTCTACACATCGGTTGAAGAGGTTGCTGCAAAAAAATTCCTCCGAAGCCTACCTTTGCTTCGGGCAAACAAGAGTCTGACGAGACGAGGCAGTTAACGACAACCCAGCTTCAACGATTAGTTTCAGTTGAACAACTCGTCTCCAACAACAATATTACTCTGCCAAGCTAAAAAATTTAAACGAGGCATCGAACGAAAAAGCCCCGCAAGAGTATGTTGTTGTTGGAGATAATATTTACCAAAACTTGTAAATAGACGTATATGTAATATGTATCACTTATAACAAAAAAATAAAGTTTTTTTTCCAGTTCAAACGTATAAGTTTATTTTTAGTTTAAGCAAATACATCTTTGTACGTTTGAAGTAAGCGACATATACATAACATTACATGAAAGTTTTAATCCTAATTATAAACCTATATTGTTATTGGTAATAAGACGAGCTAATTCCTCTCGCCTTGTGCATTTCTCTATAAATGGCAAGTCCTGTTCTTCATCTTTGTCATTTTCTTGAAAATCCTCATCTCTTAATTGCTTAGCAATATTGTGCAACACAGCACACGCAATTATAACTTTTGGAATACTGGTCAGTTTTACTCTGCATCCATACTCCAGGATAGGAAATCGCCGCTTTGTTAAAGACTTTCTGACATTCCTCGTGGGGGTCCTTGTAAGGAGTCATAAGACATGACATTATACCATACCCACTGTCCCCTAGAAGAATAGTGTTTCTTGTCTTTTCATGACACTGCCGAATTTTTCCATATGCGAGCATCATGGACTGATCCAGGCTAACTTGCATCTATACTAGTTATAACATAATTCTGGTCGCATGTAACCTGTACATTAATACTGGCAAAACCTTTTCGATTTACATATTCGTCTCCAAATTGGGCTGGTTTTCCATCAAGACGAATATGCGTGCAGTCGATAACTCCAATAGCTGTGGAAAAACGGAACCTGGCCAACCATTTCTCGCACAGTGCCGCAGAAATATTTTCTGCTAAGGTGACTGAGCTGCTCCACGCGTTGCGAAATCCATGCCAAGAAAGTAATTTGCTAACCACACCACATTTTCCTCCTCAAATCTAAACAACGTCTTGAAAACTGACTCACGAGGTGTACGTCTTGGTTTGTAGTATTTTCTTTTACGTAAATGCACCACATTAGCCATAACTAACACAATACTGCGACTAATCAACCAAAGATCACTTAAACAAGCCCTTAAAAATAGATTTTATTAAACGAAAATGCACAAATTTTAAGATGCAGGCACTACGATGTTGGGACAACCAATGATAAAATGAGAAAAGTTGCTGTAGTAGTAGTAGTAGAAAGATTTATTTAGCACATTTGGCTACATAAACAGAACAATTGTAAACAACTTAGAACTAGTAAATTCAAGCCATATGGTGTATGATGTAAATGCTGGGCAACCTATAATTGTAGATTTAACAAGTGATTTCTCAATTTTACTTTAAATTTTGTCAAAGTTTTCTGGTCTTTTATCTCCGAGTATAATTTATTATATTCAATCAACCCAAGCTGGAATACAGATTTGTAGCATATGTTATACTTTTTGGTCATTAAATGGAAGTCATCTTTATTTCTGGTATTATGTAAATGATGGTCGACATTTGATGATGTTAAATTAGTTAGACTTGATGGAAATATATTATTTTTTACTTTATAAATGAATATCATTACAAGATATTTGATAACATTTTTTACATTGAGCCATTTTAATTTGCTAAGCACTTGCCTAATTGGAGTATATTTATCTTTATTTAGTATTATTCTCATGAACTTATTTTGTAAAATTTGCAGTCTTTCAAAAATGGAATTATTTGCTAAATATAGAATAGTCGAACAGTACAAGAAATTTGGAAGAATGATAATAGATAATTTTTCTGCTATATGAACTCAGACATCCAGAAACTCTCGATAAATATCCCACTTTACTACTAATCTTATTTATAACTTTTTCATAATAAATATCAAAAATTAATCGAGAGTCAACAAAAACTTCCAGGTATTTAAAATTTTCTACGATATCAATATCTTCACCATCAATATTCAGTTGAACATTTGTACATTGTTTTTTTTTCGATTAACAAGGCTTTCGTTTTACTTGTATTTAATTTTAGTCTGTTAGATGCTAACCATTTTGAGACAAGCTTCAAGTCTTCATTTATATAAGAGATACCACACTGAATATTTTTAGTACTTATATAAATCATAGTGTCATCGGCGAAAATTTGAATTTTGCATTTTTTGACTATGGCAGGTAAATCATTTATGTATAAAATAAAAAGAAGTAGTCCCAGGATACTGTCCTGTGGAACACCCAACGTATTTTCAATTTTTGATGAAATAGTGTCATTAACTTTTGTAACTTGCATCCTTTTAGACAAATAATTTCCAAACCAATCTAAAACACTTCCTGTTATACCATATGCCTTCAATTTACCTAACAAAATATCTCTATCAATCGTTTCAAATGCCCTCTTCAAATCCAAAAATACTGCTATGACAACTTCTTCTGAGTCTATGGCTCTTCTCCAATTCTTAGTTACCAACTGGAATAGCTGTTTCTGTGGAATATTTTTTTCGAAAGCCTGCTTGCGCCTCCACTAAAATTCATGCACTATGGACTCTAATAATTTTTCAATGTCTGGTAACACATTTATTGGTCTCATATCGCTGCATCTTTTAGAATTTTTTATTTTGGGAACTGGTGTTATTGTAGAGCATTTCAAATTTTCAGGGAAAGAACTGCTTCTCAGTGAACAATTGATCCAATTTAATACAGGATATCCCAAAATTTCGAAACAGTTTTTCAGCACGTTTTAGTAGTCATTTCGGCACAGTTGTTATTTGATTTTAAACTGTTTACTTTTTTTCTTAGATAATTCAATGATACGCTGTGAAATTTTGAAAGTGTATGCAACATTTCCCCCTGGAAACTGATTTTCATATAGTCAGGTGCAGCATTGGCAGTACCTACAATATCAACAATACTTTCCACAAAATATTCATTTAGTTTGTTTGCAATCACCAAAGAATTTGTTTCGGTACCGTTTTCGAATTGAACTTGATTTACACAATCATGCGGCTTCGAATTGATCAGTCTTTTTAAAGTCTTCCACATCTTTAACTGTCGCACTTGTTATTATCGATTTGTTTATCGTAGAATTTTCTTTTTTCTTCTCTAATTACATATACACATTTATTCCTAAGAGTTTTATATACCTCCCAATCATCATTTGATTTTGTGAATATACATTTATTGTATTGTTTGTCTCTCAAATTTTGAGCTGCCTTAATATTCTTGTTATACCAGGGTGTATTTTTTGTCGAGCAAATCACTTTTTTATCAGTTGCA
This sequence comes from Acanthoscelides obtectus, assembly GCA_963669975.1. Lineage (NCBI taxonomy): Eukaryota > Metazoa > Arthropoda > Insecta > Coleoptera > Chrysomelidae > Acanthoscelides > Acanthoscelides obtectus. The sequence continues at coordinate 99,824,204 of CAVLJG010000006.1, read as the reverse complement.
AGATCTAAACAAGTTTTTATATTTCCTATTATGTTGTCATATATTTTTTCCATATTCTCACCAAAATTCCAATAGCAGCCAGCAAGTTCGCGTTCAAGTTTTTCGTACTTAATAGTATTTACGATTTTCTTAATTTTTGTATCAGAAAAATGCCCTACTAAGGGCAGCATTGTCCAACTGTGACCGCTAACTTTAGGTGTATGTACAGCTTTAATCCCTGCACATTCGAAATTTACAATAACAAGATCTAACAAAGTCTCTGATAATGATGTTATTCTGGTACTCTCTTCAATTTTTTGCTTGAACCCATAGTTGTTTATGGTTTCTTTCAATTTTCTTGTTTTCATGCTTTTACCATAATAATTTAAATTAAAATCACCTAAAAGTATTATATTGTTTCTAAAATTCCACATTTCTTCGCATTTTTCTTCAAAAAACGTTAAAAATGTATCTGCATCACTGTTTGGTGAACGGTAAAAAGTACAAAGATCATAACGTTTCCCAAATAATTTGAACTGTATATGTGCATACCAGTATGCATAGTCTAAAGTGGTACAATCGAATAATGTGATCTGTATTTTGTGGTAAACATAAATCACTACACCTCCAGTATGTCTGGAGTTGGAGTTGCATCTGTAGGTTTTATAATTAGTAATTTGTAATTCACCATCAGTGATGTCTTCTGTAGCATGTGTTTCGGTAAGACATAATACAAGTGGTTTTCTCCGTCTTAAAAACTGTTGAACTTCATCTATATTATTCAGGACTCCTTGTATGTTTAAATGGTATATTGAGTTATATTCATCACTTACAGATTTAGCCACGTCTTGCAAATCTGAGCTTAGTAGTTGCTATTCATTTGCATAATTAATTTTTTCCCTCTCACGTTCAATTTTCCTTTTAAATACTTCACAATTTTTGTCAAATGGTCCATGACTAATAAGTAATCCTAGATTAAAATAAAAAAAATAACCTGTAATCCTTTTTTTAAAAGCAAATCCTTTAGTTTTTAAGCAAATGATGCTTTTTATAAATAAGAGAACGTTAACACCTTTTACTTTACAGAAGCGATACGTTTTCCTTCACTCCTTTTTATGCATATACTTTCAAGGAATTGCTTCATTTTTTCAAAGCAAAAGGTAAAACTTTTTTTTATAAATATGTACTATTGTGTGCTCAATATGGTTGATACAGTGTTAGTGATAACATGTTGTAAAGCTATTAAAGTACTCACATTTCGGTCTAAAGCATAAAACGTCGGCTGAGCATCTGAAGAGTCTGATACTGTTGTACTTCCTGAAACGAATCTTTTTATTTTCGCCAAGGGATAGACTAAAACACCCGGTATCGCTCTTCGTGGTGGACTATCCTTATCATTGGCCGTTGCCAAGAGCTGCAACAGCTTTTCGGTATCTTCAGCGCATTCCGGGGGTACTCCTCTTTTCAATACTGGTAAAGTATACGTTGGTACGAACTGAAACAATATAATTAACAAACAATCATGTTGTATAGCAACAAATTACAAAAGTGCGCGGAAAATCATCGATGTGAGATAAAAACGTTCTGCCAAAGACGAATGAACCAATTTTGAAGCCTTTTCGAACTTTCATCGTTGTTTTCACACTCAGGTACAAAATAAACCCAACAAGCAAAATGTTGATCAAGTTCTGGCGTCATAACTTTTCCATTTTTTACTTGACTTTAGTGATTGATGGGGGGGGGGGAGGTAGGTGACAATCATTGGCTTTAATTTGCATATCTGGTTTTTTGAGTGTAACCATGGTTTGACTTGGGCAAATCAAAATTATGTTTCCTTACCCTGGTTTTGACTCTCTGTGGTGTGGTTCTAGTTGTCAATCAGCAATGTCATTATCAAAAACCACATTTTCTCTAGGATCTGTTTATACTCGTATATTACATATGTCAATAAGTACAGTGGTTGAAGTTTTAGAGGCAACTGACCATTTCACCACCAATTTTCCTTCTGTCTTTCATACATTTCCTAATTACCGTACGAATTGAAAAAGTTTTTCATGAAATTGTACTAAAATATGAATATTCTACCGGTTTCTAGAGCTTAAAATAGGAAGAAAACTTTATACAAACATAGGTCGACAAACGACCCCTAAGAGCGCTACGGTCTTTTAAAGGGGCTCAACTGAAGATGGTTTTTCCTTAATATTTCCGAAACGTGTTGAGATAAAGACATAAAATTTGGTATTCTAGCCTAGTTTTTTATGCTGGATTTAAAAATATTAACAGTTTTAGACAGCTTTGTTTGGAAGCGTATGTAACAGCGACGGGCTCAGGTTATTTTAGCCCCAAAATTTTTGTGTGATTCTATTTTTGCAATTTAATTTTAAAATTTGAAAATCTAGAGTTTTCTACATAAAAAAGGTACTGTTATCAATAACAGTACATTTCCTATCATGTGACAAATTTTTTAGTTTGATTTTATTAAAAAATGGCACAATTTATCGATATTCAGTAAGAGTACCTTTTTATGTAGAAAACCCTAAATTTTCAAATCCTAAAATTGAATTTTAAAAATAGAATCACACAAAAATTTTGGGGCTAAAATAACCTGAGTCCGTCCCTGTTACATACGCTTCCAAACAAAGCTGTCTAAAATTGTTAATATTTTTAAATCCAGCATAAGAAACTAGGCTAGCATACCAAATTGTATGTCTTTATCTCAATACGTTTCGGAAATATTAAGGAAAAACCATCTTCAGGGAAGCCCTTTTAAACGACCGTAGCGCCGTTAGGGGACGTTTGTCGACCTATGTTTATATAAACTTTTCTTCCTATTTTAAGCTCTAGAAACCGCTGGTAGAATATTGCACACTTTTTTCGGGACACCCTGTATACATTGGCGAAGAAAATGGAAACTTTTGACTTAATTTAAGATCACGCTGAATAATAATTTAACGCTATATTCTTTTAGAATACACTGACAGGGAAATAAGCATAATTCCCTCATACTCTGATTTTAGATTAAATAAAATTCGAACTAGGATTATTCTTTTACTTACTGTTTACTCTTTAGATAGGCGCGTTCTGGATATCTCGGGTCCGAGATAATTTTCCATTCATTGAATGTGAGAGCACGATTCAGGCATATTTTGCACCATACAGAGCGGTTTATTTTTATAATGCATACTGAATGTAATATACTAAGTGACATATAAATCCGAACACCCAGTATAAATGGTTTTATTTTAATAAAATTTTGTATAAGTACTTAATGAAGCATAATAAGTAAATGATAAAAATTTAAAAATGATTGCACTGCTCTAAAGCCCTTTGACCTTTAATAATGTGTGGATGCACCCTGATGAGCTACGCATTCTCTAACGCTCCTAAGCATGCTTCTGATCAGGTGGTCAATGTCCTCCTGTGGTATCTCATTCCAGGCAACCACCAACTCCTCTCGAAGTACTTCTAGAGTCTGAGGAGGACGTTGCAAATTGAGCAATCTCCTACCCATCATATCCCACACGTGCTCAATTGGGGATAAGTCGGGAGATCTTGGTGGCCATGGTAACAATGTGACATCATTATGTTGAAAGAAGTCTATTGTGACTCTTGCAACATGTGGTCGGGCATTATCTTGTTGGAACGTTGGATCTGCCAGGGTGTCAAGATAGGGTAAAAGATGGGGTTCTAGAACTTCGTGGATATAACGCTGCGCGTTCATGTTACCTCTGATGAAGATTAAAGGTGACCTGGAACCATAAGCTATAGCACCCCAAACCATAACTCCAACAGTGCGATAAACATGTCTTTCAACAAAAAACTGTGGATTCCTCCTTTCACCACGTCGCCTTCTAACCCTGGCACGACCATCGTGCATGCCTAAACAAAATCGAGACTCGTCACTAAAGACAATACTGTTCCATTCCTGATCCCAGAGTGACCGTTGTCTGCACCACTCAAGGCGATTACGTCGGTGTTCTCTAGTTAAAGGGAGGACCCAGTGTGGCCGGTATGAAAACAAGCCAAAACTTCTTATTCGTCGGTAAACACTTCGCATGCCAATAGATCTTCCGTGTTCTGCAAACCATTCATTTGCAATGGACCTGGTAGTGGAGAAACGGTCCCCTTAAGGCTAATAATCTTAGGCGGCGATCTTCACGGTCTGTTGTTCTACGGCGGCGTCCAGTGCCCCTTGCTCTTTGCGTACGGCCTGACAACACCTAACCACAGTGTCTACACTTCTTTGCACTCTAACTGCAATTGCCCGAAAAGAAAGTCCAGCTCACTAAGTTGACGAAATCGTACAGGTCTCCGTACTCTAGGCATCGTAACCGATCGTAAAGGATGTCAAGAACCAAAATCCGCCAACGTTGCTTCTTTACTGCGGCTGAAATATTCATTTTTAGAGCGTTAGAGAATTAAAAAAAAGCAGTATAAAAACCGGAGTGTCCAACTGATAAGGCTGAAAATTTTTTCACTTGTTATTTACAGTAAGATAAATACATTCACCAACTTTTATTAAAATAAAACCATTTAAACTGGGTGTTCGGATTTATATGTCAGTATAGATTACCGACATGTAACATAACACGTAGATAGACCAAGAAGAGGACAATATGATATACCGCTGTCGTATGATCTTCCTGAGGCGCCTTGCAGCACATACTGGCAACGCGAGTGTTCGCCAAGGGTCGACTCCAATACTCTTTCTGAGCACCCCTACCCTGCTCCCCTGGGTAACTCAGACCATGATGTTGTTTAGGTCAGGTTTCACTCATAACCAGCTGCGTCAGCAGAAATTCCTCCAGGTTGCAAAATTTGGCATTACAGACATGCCGATTGGGAAGGGTTCAGGAGTTTTTCTCCACCCTACATGGAGTTCCTTGATCATCGTGGCTTGATTAGCGACAGGCAATATGGTTTCCGGCACCTGCGAATCTCAGGGAATCTCCAAACTTTCGTCATGCAACTGTGGAGTAAACTCATCCATTCATATGGTGAGGCTCTTGATACCACAAAGCGTTCGATTAGTTATGGCATGCTGCCGTTTTATGCAAACTTCAATCCTATGGCCTTCCAGAGAAGCTTTGCAGAAGGGTGGCTGACTTACTCTCTGGCCGTAAAATATCCATCTTAATTGAAGGTTCCCCTCTTCACCCAACAACGTCAAGGCAGGTGTTTCCCAGGGATCGATCTTGCCTCCGACTTTGTTCCTCTTGCATATCAACGATCTCCTTTTCTGAACGGTTAATACAATCCACGCGGCAGCTTTGATATAATTGGCCGTGAAGTCTAGAGAAATCACAAATAAGCAGTCACATGCATGTTTCAGAATTTGAATCTTTACACTTTCAAATAGCGCCAAATATTGTGTTCGACAAGTACTGTCTAGCAGTGGCGGCTCGTGGCAAAATGAAACAGGTGTTCTGCAAATCCGAACTTACCTATTTTTTATATGTCAGTTCGATCCTGCGCTACTTCTTGGCAGCAAATTTGTCGATCACCTTCCCGTTGAAATTTTCCATGGTCGAAATAAATTCCTTTTCAATGGACAGCATCGACAACGCTGTAAGGCGATAGTATTTCGAAGAAACGTCTTGATTCTTTTCAATGTTAAGAAATTTCGCGCAGTCTCTGATGTTGACATAGGAGTTATAACAATAATTTCTAATAGCTTTTTTGTTTCTTTTAGTGTTCCCTCCAAACTATTTTGTATCAAGAATTTCAAAAGAGACAGAGTTCAATGTAAATCTCGGCAATCATTCCGTGCATAAATAACAGACAACTCTGTCTTTAAACGACTTTTTTCTAATTCGGGATAAGCCAAGCAGGTAGTTTCCAACTTGTCATCAGGAAACCTACCACAGTATTCCCCAAAGTGTTCGAAGAAAAAAAGGGATGCGGCTATCAAATTATCTTTTAATTGAAATCTGTCAATTCACTATATTGTCGCATGCTTCTAATGCGGCAACTCGGTGGTCGTGACTACTATTGTTACGTCGTCTCCTTTTGTTGCCTTGGGATTCAGTGCAAATACTTTTGGCTTAATTTATTATGTCATCAATTTTATTTCTCACATCGACAATACATTTTTCAAAATTATCGATAGCCGTTTTAACTTGCGCTGGCTCGGTTTTTCTCTTCTGCAACTGGTTGAACAAGATGTCGACGTGAGGCATGACATGATGAAAAAATGTCAACCAAGCCACGAAAACAGAATCGTTTAACATACGGCGAATATCGCAAGCTGCCTTGCAAACGGTTTCATTAGTGAAATTTTCTTCTATTTCCTCCATGCATTCAATGAGTGATTCTCTGTTCTCAAACACTACATTTATTGTTCGAATATTAAAATTCCAACGAGTTGTTGATCCTTGGGGAATCTTTTCCCCACAATTCTGTTCAGTGCCGCGTTGAGGAGAATTATTAAAACATCCCGGAATATCTTTCAAATCCCCAAAGAACACCCGAACTTGAGCATTTGCGGAAGCGCTTGGGACATAATCAGGTTTAACTGATGCGCATAGCAATGCACATAGTGAGCAAATGGATATCTTTGTTTAATTTTTGCCTGTACTCCAGCATTATGTCCGCTCATTACCGCGGCTCCATCATAGCTTTCTGAAATCAGTTTGTTAGGGAAATTTCCTATTAATGGATCTACGACGCTCAAAATATGTCTAGTGAGAGTATCAGTGTCACATTTTTCGGGATTCATATAATTCCAAAAACGTTCTGCTGATTCGCCGTTAAATACATGCAGCACATGGTTATGCTTAAATCGCGCATTTGATTTTGTAGAGAGACAAAAGCAAGCGCGTGCGACTTGTGTCGAAGTGGTGCACAGACCCTTCTCAAGTGGCCCATGAATAATGTTACGCTGCGGTCACGACGAAAATGACAAGTACACAATTGGTCGATTATAATGCTTTCTCAGTACAAAACAGACTCGACGCCGTCTTGCGGGGGCAGCATTGCCGGTATTGTTTCTATTTGTCTGATGACATGGAAAATAAATAATGATCAAATTACTACTGCTTTTTTCTGTTAAAGCAAAAGCTTTAGCAGTTCTGTAGCTCTGCAGAACTTAAGAGCCAGCCGCCCCTGCTGTCTAGCCATCTTAACCGTTCTCATATTTCTCAGTTGTATAATATCCAACGATATGAAATAAACCAGTATTAAAGTTCTGACCTCTCACACGTATAGTTACCTCTATAGATGCTTTAGTTGACTGATCCAGCCCAACCTCCAGTTCAGTGACGGCATTATCCGCTGCAAAGTCCAGATCAGTTTTGTCATTATGGAACCTTTTCAGCTTCTTTCCAATCGGGTATATGAGTATTCCAGGGACCATGCTACCTCCAGCGTGGATAGCGACACTTTCCGTTGCCATCTTGTCCTCGTTCAGGTTCAGATGTGTAACAGGATTGGGCAAGTTCAAAGCGAACTCGTTATAGTCGGTGCTGCTTGGTGGCGGTACCTAATTTTCGATGAACAAGAACAATTCATTATTTTGTGGATAAATATACAGGGTAAGTCTTTAGTGTGGTCTCGAACGATACCTCCTGGTTTCCATACCATACCATTTATTGACCACATCATGTATACTAAGTGACATATAAATCCGAACACCCAGTTTAAATGGTTTTATTTTAATAAAAGTTGGTGAATGTATTTATCTTACTGTAAATAACAAGTGAAAAATGTTCAGCCTTATCAGTTGGACATTCCGGTTTTTATACTGCTTTTTTTAATTTACTAACGCTCTAAAAATGAATATTTCAGCCGCAGTAAAGAATCAACGTTGGCGGATTTTGGTTCTTGACATCCTTTACGATCGGTTACGATGCCTAGAGTACGGAGACCTGTACGATTTCGTCAACTTAGTGAGTTTGATAGGGGCCGTATAGTGGGGCTTCGGGAAGCTGGACTTTCTTTTCGGGCAATTGCAGTTAGAGTGCAAAGAAGTGTAAACACTGTGGTTAGGTGTTGTTAGGCATGGCTTCGAGAAGGCCGTACGCAAAGAGCAAGGGGCACTGGACGCCGCCGTAGAACAACAGACCGTGAAGATCGCCGCCTAAGATTATTGGCCTTAAGAGACCGTTTCTTCACTACCAGGTCCATTGCAAATGAATGGTTTGCAGAACACGGAAGACCTATTGGCATGCGAAGTGTTTACCGACGAATGAGAAGTTTTGGCTTGTTTTCATACCGGCCACACTGGGTCCTCCCTTTAACTCGAGAACACCGACGTAATCGCCTTGAGTGGTGCAGACAACGGTCACTCTGGGATCAGGAATGGAACAGTATTGTCTTTAGTGACGCGTCTCGATTTTGTTTAGGCATGTACGATGGTCGTGCCAGGGTTAGAAGGCGACGTGGTGAAAGGAGGAATCCACAGTTTTTTGTTGAAAGACATGTTCATCACACTGTTGGAGTTATGGTTTGGGGTGCTATAGCTTATGGTTCCAGGTCACCTTTAATCTTCATCAGAGGTAACATGAACGCGCAGCGTTATATCCACGAAGTTCTAGAACCCCACCTTTTACCCTATTTTGACACCCTGGCAGATCCAACTTTCCAACAAGATAATGCCCGACCACATGTTGCAAGAGTCACAATAGACTTCTTTCAACATAATGATGTCACATTGTTACCATGGCCACCAAGATCTCTCGACTTATCCCCAATTGAGCACGTGTGGGATATGATGGGTAGGAGATTGCTCAATTTGCAACGTCCTTCTCAGACTCTAGAAGCACTTCGAGTGGAGTTGGTGGTTGCCTGGAATGAGATACCACAGGAGGACATTGACCACCTGATCGGAAGTATGCCTAGGCGCGTTGGAGAATGCGTAGCACATCAGGGTGCATCCACACATTATTAAAGGTCACAGGGCTTTAAAGCAGTGCAATCATTTTGAAATTTTTATCATTTATTTATTATGCTTCATTAAGTACTTATACAAAATTTTATTAAAATAAAACCATTTAAACTGGGTGTTCGGATTTATATGTCACTTTGTATACTAACCGTCCAAAGAGGCGTTGAAGCTGACGTTGCTGAGGAAGCTGTTGTAGCTGTCGTCGTACTACTTATCGCTGTCGCGCTCTTACTAGCCGAAAAAGGCATAGTAGACGCCTCAGTCAATTTCACGTTGAGATCTCCGTTCAAATCACGAACTGTATAGCCTGCTAATCCGTCGTTAACTTGGTGAGAAAACATGACCGGTACGTAAGTATAACCTTTGTGTTTCAACTTGTTGGAAACTAAAAACTTTGCTATGTCTTTGAACAGGTCATCTTCTTGCATTTTGTCGATAGTGTCCCTCCGTTGCAACCGCTTTATCATTTTTTGTTTCCTCTTCAGCAGTGTGGCAGTAGAGTGTCGCTTTCTTCGTCTTTTCCTGACGTACCTATGGTTCAAAAAATAAAGACATTTATTCGAATATACACGGTGTCCGCAAAGTTGGGGTTTTCCTTTACACGACGTGTAGATCTTGAAAACATAAGCAATTTTTCTTAGTACCATATACACCAATGTCTTAAGGGAACCGAGACAAAGGGCTCTGCAACATCAAAAATATCTGAATACCGTCCTGTAGCCACGACATCCCCGAGTGGTACTAGGACACTAGCTCCACCCGACGACAGAACTGGGTCGGGATCAGTGTGTCAGGTCAGTATGCAACCTTCAACCGACGGTTACGGTCACGCGTGTAGAGGTAATCGCGTAGACGAGAATCCCTCAACAAGCACTAGAGACGTGGCTAAAGAAGTGCAAGTATCAAAAACTAAAGTGTCGCAAACGCTGCGAGAAGAGGGGCTGTATCCGTTTCACGTCCAACGTGTACAAGCCCTTCAACCTGACGATTTTCCAGCAAAAGTGCGGTTTTGTGAGTGGTTGTTGCATCAACATGACAATAATCCGGACTTTTTGAAGTGCATATTGGTGACAGACGAATCTACGTTCACGCGTAATGGGGTGAATAACTTTCGCAACACTCATGTTTCGTCAGTAGAAAATCCGCACGCTGTCCGTCGGGCACATTTTCAACAAACACTTTCGGTGAATGTTTGGGCTGGCATGGTGAACGGTATGCTCATTGGACCATTTATTCTCCCAAATCGATTGGACGGGATGCAATACCTAGACTTTTTACGCAACATTTTGCCTTCCTTGTTTGCCTGCGTCTGCTCGGTAGCGCATCAGCTGATTTCATTTTCTGTTGGAGCGGTATGATTTCAGCAGAGACGTACTTAGCCCTGGAGAGTGAGTACTTTTTCCTTTATTTTTTTTTACTTGGTCGCCCTCGTTTCTCTACACATTACCTTTGTTATTTCAAGGGTAGTTGTTTCTGAAAAGGAAAACCCCAACTTTGCGGACACCCTGTATAATTTACTAGACCTAGGCCGAAGAATTCAGATGGAAAGTGATATCAGTTTTGGAGGGAGGAATAAAAACGAATGTAAGCAAATTAGGAACCCCCTGATCTCAAGACTCTGAAACAAGACAAAATACTTGCAGCAGATAAGGGGAATGCTAGTTATCATAGATACAACGACATACGACAGAAAAATTGACTAAGCAATGAGGAAAGAAGATTACAAGCAACTGTCAAAGGATCCAATGGACAAAATTGAGCGATAACTAGCTTAAAAGTTAAAGAAGTACAAAGAATACCTAACAGAAAATGATGACACCAAAGTTCAGCAAGCCGTCATACCTTTACGGCTTAACAAAGGCTTGCAGAGAAGATACGTCACTTTGGCATATAGCCAGCTCAAGAGGATTCCTGACATACAACTGGGCCAAATATCTTCAGCCACGGGAAGGAACAACATCATCACATATCAAAGACTCCAAAAATTTCGTCAAAATTGTACGAACTATACAGGGTGTTTCAGTTTATTGTTGCATAACTTTAAAATTCGATAGAACTTTTAAAATTAATGCATAAAGTCTATATAAACATGGGTCGAAAAATGCGTGGCTTCCGAAATACAGGGTGTTTAAATTTATTTTCTAAAATATTTTTTTTAAATATTTCGAACAATATATGATGTATAACAGTGAAAATTGGTATACAATGGTTTTTTGGTACGACAAAACGAGCCATGGGCATAGTTTTACTGTAGCCGCTAGAGGGCGCTCTCTACTGTACCTGTAGTGTATTAAAATGACCGGAAAATTTTTCTTAGTGCAATTATTTGCCTTTTGAATAAAAAACCTGATTCTTCGCACTTTTCAACATGAAAAAGCTCTCTTGTGAATTTTCGTTATAGTTAGCCGTTTTTGAGATATTTCGATTTTTAAGGTTCGATGCAGTTTTAATTATTTATGGGAAAATAATATTTTTTTTACATTTTCGATTTGGGCATTACAAGTAATTAAGATGATCGTTTAGATTGTGTTTTTAAACACAGCAATAATTCCTAACTCCAAATAAACACAAAAAAACAGAATATTAATTTGTTTAATTTTCCAATATTATTTTTAACAACTTAAATTAATTATTTACAACTAAAATGCTATTGGATAGTTAGGACAAACATACAAAATCTAAAGTAGTTGCTCGGAATGTAAACCCAATTGTTCAATACACAATTTACATCTACGAATGATCGAACGTGGTATAGCATTATTGAAATAAGGCCTTATTCCATTACATGCATTCCTGATTCTGTCTATTAGCATATCTCTTGTGGTTACGGGAGTCTGGTACACTTTTTCTTTTAGAAATCCCCACACAAAGAAATCTAATGGATTTAGGTCAGGGGATCGTGGAGGCCAGGCGACTGGCCCTTCACGGCCGATCCATCTTTCTGGAAAATTCCTTCCAGCCAGTTTCTAACTATTCACGAATAATGAGCTGGACAACCATCAAGCTGGAACCAGGCCAATCTTCTTAAATCTAACATAACATCATCCCACATATTTGCATGTTCAACCTTTAAAAATTCCAAGAAGGTCGCAGCATTTAACCTTGCAGGCAACAGGTAGGGTCCAAGTAGTCGCTTACGGTAGATACCAATCCACACGTTCACACTAAATTGATGCTGAAAATTTCTTTCCCGAACTGCATGCGTATTTTCATGCGACCAAACATGTTGATTATGAAAATTTACCACTCCACGTCTAGTGAAGCATGACTCATCGGTCCATAAAATGTTACTTAAAAACTCCCTATTATTATCAGTTCTATCAAAATGTGATTCTTCGTTCTCCGTCCCCTGGCTGTAGTCGTTGCACAGGTTGCAAATGGTAAGGACGTCTATGGTCATTTCTAAGAACACGGTGAACATGGCTTGCTGAAATTCCCAAGGCACCAAAAACTCTCATAACACTTGTGGTCGGATCTCTGTCAAACTCACGCAGAATCATACGGGTAAATCTGCGCTGACGAACATGTGTTTTGATCCCTTTGGAGATTTCCAAAACCATTTTCAATTATTTGGCGATGCACTCTTACAAATACTGAGCGAGTTGGATGTCGTCTGTTTGGAAATCTTCGTGCGTATTCTCTGGCTGCTTCTACTGCGTTTACATTTACAAAGCCATTCACAAAATGAATATCCGCTAACTCTTGATTGGAGAATAAAAATGACATTTTTATAAAACTTACAAAAAAAACAGGTAAAAGAAACTAAATTTCGTGCATTCACAATTGCAAAAAACCTTTCAGGTTTCAACAGACAACAAAACTAACTGTCAACTAATTGACGTTTAACCTTATTCTGCTTTCAATTTCAAAAATATTTGCAGGCACAGCGTACTTCTAAAAATTATCGAGATACTGACGTTTTAACGTTATTTTATCATAAATAATTAAAAATGCATCGAACCTTAAAAACCGAAATATCTCAAAAACGGCTAACTATAACGAAAACTCACAGGAGAGCTTTTTTATGCAGAAAAGTGCGGAGAATCAGTTTTTTTATTCAAAAACCAAAAAATTGTACTAAGAAAAATTTTTCGGTCATTTTAATACACTGCAGGTACAGTAGAGAGCGCCCTCTAGCGGCTACAGTAAAACGATGTCCATGGTTCGTTTTGTCGTACCGAAAAACCCTTGTACCTTGTATACCAATTTTCACTGTTATACATTAAATATTGTTCGAAATATTTAAAAAAAAACTATTTTAAAAAGTAAATTTAAACACCCTGTATTTCGGAAGCCACGCATTTTTCGACCCATGTTTATATAGACTTTATGCATTAATATTAAAAGTTCTATCAAATCTTAAAGTTATGCAACAATAAACTGAAACACCCTGTATAGAGAGTGGCTTAAGTGAATTGCCATTAAAATCTTCGATGTTAAGCTGAAGCACTTTCGTGAAAGGCGTAATTAGAACTCTTGTCCACCGGGCAAAGAGTATCTACATCATGCAGACATGTCTCCAGGAAGAAATCAACCACATGACTGAAGATCTGATAAGAAATGGCTACCCAAGACGACTGATAAATGAAATTCTGAACGACAACACCAACAACATTAGAAGCACGCGGAATGAACCCCACCATACACTAATTCTATTATATGTCGAGGGAATAAGTGATACACTGAAAAGAATAGGAAGACGAACCAAATCGAAACTATATTTTCAAGGAACACCAAACTTCGCAGTATCCTGGCGAAGATAAAACCTATGAACAAAAATAAAACTCCATAGATTGTGTATATCAGCTACCATGAGAATGCGGAGAAAAACTACGAACTTACCATTTATGCTTAAGTTCATTAAATCATTGATATAGACCAAGAATAGGATCGGATCTAATACTGATCCAATAGGTACGTCTATGTTTATTCTTAATTTTATACGTTGTTTACAATTTGGGATCAATTATTCAAATATGTTCCTTTGAATGGATTAGTTCTGTACTCACATTTTTACGCAGTCTTTGGCATTTGGATGTTCCAAAATCCCTTGTGGTGTATTCGGTTCTAACTTCCTCACTATGAAGACAAACGTGTTCCACTTATCTGAGAGATTTGCAGGATCTGGAGGTTTATATATCGTGTTCATTAATAGCCGATCCACAAGAGGATTTCTGAGGATCTGGTTGATTGCATTGCAGGCGTCTTCGAGGTCTGCATCTTCCGATAACGATGGTGCTCCAACGGGTTGTGTTGACGATTTCCCAGTATTTTCTGAAATGCAGATTTCTGAAAAGAATGGCCTAATAGCCAAGAGCATTTTGGTACTTCTATTTTGTTTCTGCTTACCTGGATTATATTCAGGTTCTCCAATAGTAGAAGCATGTTTACAAGTAAAATGTTCTACCTGGGATAGAGTATCTTTGCTGCGATTGAATATCTTGGGTTTGGTAATTTCTGTTCTCCGTGATTCCACGTGGTAGTAGCCAGATTCGTCCGCAGAATTTTCAGCTATATATTGGACGGGCTTTTCGAATGTGAAACGTCCTGAGATTTTGCCTACAACATGAAGGAAAGCTTTGGTATAAAGTTTTCACTCAGCGTCTTTAGAACAATGGACGGGGGTAAGAGAACAGAAACGAAGAAATAATAAGATTAATTTCGAACTTTTTAACTCTGTGAATGGTGTCGAGGTTGCTGTGAAGGTTTTTTGTTGAGATATTCCATTTCGTAAAGTCGAATTTTGTTGATCAATCTTATTCATTTTGAGATTCTCTACATGAAGATGCATTTAATTGCACTATAACCGACTCTATCAGAGATGCCTTGGTTAGGCAAGTCGCAGTCTTTTGGAATCAGGGCAGTTTGGCCCTTTTGAACCCTGTCAAGGGTCACACTGCTATCTTAGTCGAACTGCAAAGGGAGGATCCTGTCCTTCAGTGCAGGGGTGAATTGATTATAATCAACTAGACAACAAATTTTAGTTTTTTAATTGTATCTTGTGGGAAAAGTGCACTTCTTTGTTAATTTTGGGGTGCTGAATCCAAAAATGACAATGAAATAAAAAAATTAGTTGCGGCTTAGAAAAAAAACTTTTTATTTTTAAGGATATATTAAAAAAAGTAACAAGATTCATATACTTATAAGAATCACTATATGCGCTGTCTTTTTGCTGTTCTTTTATGGATCGTTTCTGGAGCATCTCTACCAAGAGTCCAATAGTAGTCTGCAAGCATGGAAGGATTCCACTTTCCCTGGTACCTTTTTTCCATTGTTGAAATATCCTGATGAAAACGTTCGCCGGGCTCATCACTTACGGCTCCGCAATTGTCAGGAAAAAAGTCCAGGTGTGAGTGTAGGAAATGTATCTTAAGAGACATATTACAGCCCATCTTTTGATACGATGACATCATATTTTTGACAAGGGTTTTATAGTTGTCAGCTTTTCTATTTCCCAAGAAATTAGTGACCACCAGACGGAAATCATTCCAAGCAGCTTTTTCAATGCCTGTTAAAGTGTTTTCAAACTGTGTATCTTTCAAAATATTTCGAATCTGTGGCCCAACAAAAATACCTTCTTTAACCTTTGCCTCACTTAGTCTTGGAAATTCCTGACGCAGGTATTGAAAAGCTGACCCATCTCTATCTAATGCCTTGACAAAGTTTTTCATTAGGCCCAACTTGATATGCAGTGGTGGTAATAAAATTTTTTTCGAATCTACTAATGGCATATGCTGTAAATTTTTTTAATCTGGCTCTAGGAATTGACGAACAGGCCAGTTTTGTCTGGTGTAATGAAGTGCCTTTGCCCGACTGTCCCATTCACACAAAAAACAGCAAAACTTTGTGTAGCCTAGCTGCAGCCCAAGTAAAAGTGCAACAACTTTCAAATCGCCACAAATATGCCATTGGTGCTCATCGTATTTTATGCATGTCAATAGGTACTTCATATTGTCAAATGATTCTTTCATGTGAACTGCGTACCCTACAGGAAGAGGTGGTAAAATATTTCCAATATGCAATAACACTGTCTTTAAACTCAATATTGAACTGTCTATAAACAATCTCCATTCTTCTGGGTTATAGTTTATGTTTAAAGCCGCCAGTAAGCCGTTAATGTTACTGCAGAAAACCAAGTTATTCTCCACATTCTTTGTGGCGTTTACGAAAAACACATACCGAAACATCGTCTTCTAACAAGTTCCACTGCTGCAGTCTTGATCCAAGTAACTCTGCCTTACATTTTGGAAGTTCTAAATCTCTTACAAGATCATTTAATTCTGACTGTGTTATTTTGTGAGGTTGATGGCATGACGTGCTCGGTATAAAATCAGGATCTCTTGACGTTGATGGCATATCTTCTTCCTGACGAATCACGCGATTGCCATGATCTGATTCGTTTTCTGATTCGCAAGTGTAGGATTCTGGGGGTTTTGGAATAGGATTTTCGTCACTGTGACGCACAGGTCTCATCGCAGATGGTATGTTTGGGTAGTTAATAACCGATTTTTTTTTCTTGGACATACCTGTGGCTTGTCCAACACAAGGTACCATGCAAAAGTAACAATCATTAATATGATTTGTAGGCTCTCTCCAAACCATTGGGACAGCAAAGCGCATAGACCGTTTTTTGCCATTTAACCAGCTCCTCAGACTTGAAGCACATGTATTACAGCAGATGTTTGGTGCCCACTGTTTGTCTTGATCACCTAGTTTACAACCGAAATAAAGCTGATATGCCTTTGTTATTAGTGGAGTAATAGACCATCTCTGAGACGCAAAAGTCACATCACCACACACGTAACAAAACTGATCTACGTAGATTGTTTACACACTTTCGAGACATCTTGCATGAACGCTGTCAGCCAACTGAGGAAAAAATGGCTAATATAAAACAATATAATGTACACGTATGTATAACGTAACACAATCATGCCGATTACATCATCTTTCCTTGCCGAATATAAAAATGTAGCACGTGCATTCTTGTGAATTACAGTATATTAACACTGTCACAGCAGGAACACGTATAATTACCGTATCTCTGAAACTTGAACTAATATTGAAAAAACAAGTTTCATTCCGGTTTTAGCACATTAAAAATAATAATATTTTGTTGATTTTATTTAGGATATTTTTTGGCTGTTGATCAGCGTGGGCAGGTCTGGTACACGGTCACTGAAGAGGGCTCTGGCGCCGGAGTCCTTGGGCTGGTTTGCGTATTCCGCATTTGGAGTGGAAAGGGCTTAGGAGAAGAATAACAATGCACGTACCTTCGGAAGTACTACATTTCTTTGTTTGTATTATTTAACTGATACATGTATTCATTCTTAGATGACAATAGCTTATCTGTTCATGAGTACTTAAATATGCTTTCTGAAATCAATTTTATTTCTCTTGTAAAATACTAACTTGAGTCCTTAAAGAATTCAATACCTGCATTGACCACATTTTTCTTAAAAGTAGATTAAAGGAAATTGATAAATGCACTGCTTCGCAGTAAAATCAACTATAACCGATCATTATGGTACCATACTAACACTACCCCTTAATCGAGCAAGTTTTGTTAATAACCAACCTAACAAAAATAATAATATAGGTACAAAGAATATATAACGGGTTTTTTCTTTTTTTTTTCATACACTGACTGTACTATTAGTTTTTATTTTGTACAAACCCAAACACAAGTGCAAACTTTTTTTGGGTGCTTCTTGTTTATTGTGCACAATATTTGATATTTACTTGTATTTTGTGACAATAAACATTATTATTATTATTATAAATTACGAAAAGCTGACAGTAGATCTCGATACTGAGACCTTGGATGACATATACAGGGTGTTTCAGTTTATTGTTGCACAACTTTAAGATTCGATAGAATTTTTAAAATTAATGCATAAGGTCTATATAAACATGGGTTGAAAAATGCGTGGCTTCCGAAATACAGGGTGTTTAAATTTACTTTCTAAAATAGTTTTTTTTTAAATATTTCGAACAATATTTGATGTATAACAGTGAAAATTGGTATACAAGGGTTTTTTGATATGACAAAACGAAACATAGTTTTACTGTAGCCGCTAGAGGGCGCTCTCTACTGTACCAGTAGTGTATTAAAATGACCGAAATTTTTTTCTAAAACTGATTCTTCGCACTTTTCAACATAAAAAAGCTCCATCGTGAATTTTCGTTATAGCTAGCCGTTTTCGAGATATTTCGATTTTTAAGGTTCGATGCATTTTTAATTATTTATGATAAAATAACGTTAAAAAGTCAGCATCTCGATAATTTTTAGAAGTAGGCTGTGCCTGCAAATATTTTTGAAATTGAAGGCAGAATAAGGTTAAACGTCAATTAGTTGACAGTTAGTTTTGTTGTCTGTTGAAACCTGAAACGTTTTTTGCAATTGTGAATGCACGAAATTTAGTTTCTTTTACCGTTTTTTTTGTAAGTTTTATAAAAATGCCATTTTTATTCTCCAATCAAGTGGTAGCGGTTATTCATTTTGTGTATGGCTTTGTAAATGGAAACGCAGCAGAAGCAGCCAGAGAATATGCACGAAGATTTCCAAACAGACGACATCCAACTCGCTCAGTATTTGTAAGAGTGCATCGCCAAATAATTGAAAATGGTTTTGGAAATCTCCAAAGGGATCAAAATATAAATGTTCGTCAGCGCAGATTTACCCGTATGATTCTGCGTGAGTTTGATAGAGATCCGACCACAAGTGTTAGGAGAGTTTCTGGTGCCTTGGGAATGTCAGCAAGCCATGGTCACCGTGTTCTTAGAAATGACCATAGACGTCCTTACCATTTGCAACCTGTGCAAGGACTACAGC
The DNA here is from genome assembly GCA_963669975.1 of Acanthoscelides obtectus. NCBI lineage: Eukaryota > Metazoa > Arthropoda > Insecta > Coleoptera > Chrysomelidae > Acanthoscelides > Acanthoscelides obtectus. The sequence goes on along the minus strand of CAVLJG010000006.1, from coordinate 99,805,506 downwards.
CAGGGGACGGAGAACGAAGAATCACATTTTGTCAGTGGATTCTTGATAGAACTGATAATAAAAGGGAGTTTTTAAGTAACGTTTTATGGACCGATGAGTCATGCTTCACTAGACGTGGAGTGGTAAATTTTCATAATCAACATATTTGGTCGCATGAAAATCCGCATGCAGTTCGGGAAAGAAATTTTCAGCATGAATTTAGAGTGAACGTGTGGATTGGTATCTACCGTAATCGACTATTTGGACCCTACCTTTTGCCTGCGAGGTTAAATGCTGCGACCTTCTTGGAATTTTTAAAAGCTGAACATGCAAAAATGTGAGATGATGTTATGTTAGATTTAAGAAGATTGGCATGGTTCCAGCTTGATGGTTGTCCGTTTATTCGAGAATAGTTAGAAACTCGCTGGACGAGAATTATCCAGAAAGATGGATCGGCCGTGGAGGACCAGTCGCCTGGCCTCCACGATCCCCTGACCTAAATCCATTAGATTTCTTTGTGTAGGGATTTCTAAAAGAAAAAGTGTACCAGACTCCCGTAACCACAAGAGATATGCTAATAGACAGAATCAGGAATGCATTTGATGAAATAAGGCCTTATTTGAATAATGCAATACCACGTTCGATCATTCGTAGATGTGAATTGTGTATTGAACAACTGGGTTTACATTTCGAGCAACTACTTTAGATTTTGTATGTTTGTCCTAACTATCCAATAGCATTTTAGTTGTAAATAATTAATTTAATTTGTTAAAAATAATATTGGAAAATTAAACAAATTGATATTCTGTTTTTTTGTGTTTATTTGGAGTAAGGAATTATTGCTGTGTTTAAAAACACAATCTAAACGATCCTCTTAATTACTTGTAATGCCCAAATCGAAAATGTAAAAAAAATATTATTTTCCCATAAATAATTAAAAATGCATCGAACCTTAAAAATCGAAATATCTCAAAAATGGCTAACTATAACGAAAACTCACAGGAGAGCTTTTTTATGTTAAAAAGTGCGGAGAATCAGTTTTTTTATTCAAAAAGCAAAAAATTGCACTAAGAAAAAATTTTCGATTATTTAAATACACTGTAGGTACAGTAGAGAGCGCCCTCTAGCGGCTACAGTAAAACTATGCCCATGGTTCGTTTTGTCATACCAAAAAATCCTTGTATACCAATTTTCACTGTTATACATCAAATATTGTCAGAAATATTTAAAAAAAAAACTATTTTAGAAAGTAAATTTAAACACCCTGTATTTCGGAAGCCACGCATTTTTCGACCCATGTTTATATAGACTTTATGCACTAATTTTAAAAGTTCTATCGTATCTTAAAGTTATGCAACAATAAACTGAAACACCCTGTATAGGTCAAGTGATGTACATGAAGCATCTAAACATCTCACCAACATTATTAAAAAATATATCTCAAAGAATACTAACAAAGTTAAGATAAAACACAACGAAACTCATAGAAAAAACTGGCTAACTACTGGGCTAATCATATCAATAAATAAGAAAAAAGAAAAGACTAACAACACACACAGTCTCCAATTTGCGGGTACTTAACGTAGGATCTATATAAACTTGCCCTAAATCCCCCACTTCTATTGCTTCGTTCCTTATGGGATTTTCAATGTTGCGTTTTTTATTGGCGACTGACCCAGTTTCCCGAAATTTAGCTATAAGTTCTGGAACATATTCTCGATGCACGTTACTGTTCTCATGTCGCTCATTAAATATTTCTGCTGATCTATTAGCGCACTGATTATTTCCGAAAAATTTCAACTTTTTCTGCTGTGGAATATACCATGGTTAATTTATATAATAAAGCGTTACAAGTTATTTAGCAACAAAGTTTGGCCAAATCAATCGCAAACTATGTACTAAATTATTATTTAAAATAATTACGAGATATTTCCTTATCTTTCTTCAAGAAATAACTTTTTTACCACAAAAAAACGCTCCAATAGCTATTTTCAACAACAAAATGATAAACAAACCATGGGCGTAGTGAAGAAAAGCATTTACTTATTAAGTATATTCTTTTATTCAAATTTCTTCTGAAAGTGGTACAAACTAATCTGATGTACCTATTAAAGTCTACTTTAAGCTTTAAATCAATAAATCTTCAAAACTACTGAACTGAAGCTCATGTATTTCACATCATTATAAAGGGAATTGAGAGACCTTTGAAATAAGGTATCACTCGACCCCCCTTTCCATTTAAGATTTTGGCGGTGGTGTCACCCCCGCTTAGGGGGCTGCACGTGCTAACGTAATTTTTTGCCATACTTATGTCCCCCTCGAAAACAAAATGGACGGGTCTGAGCGTTTTTCCAAAAAAAACCTGAGCTGCCAGTAAATGCGTTTGTTTCGTTTTCGATGGGCCACCCTGTATATCAAAGACTAATAAAACTACAAGAATTTTTTTTTACCTACCTGCATCGTTCTGCGACCTATCATTCATAGAATTCAACCCTGCTCCACCCGATGATCTAGACTGTATATCCCTATGACTGAGCCAGGGATCGATCTGAGTTTTTTGTTTTCTGTTTCCACTATGTCGTCGAAATCGGATAATTTATTGTAATGTAACTTACTAGAACTACCGTCTAAAGCTAAATCTATTTGTCCTATTACGGCAAGCAATCCTATCAAGCTGAAAGTAATCGACAATTATTAAATTCGAGATTTGTATTCGAGCTTATTCTTACTTACATAGTTAAGCCATGTGCGAACATCGAAATTTATCATCTGGAGTCATGTATATGCCCATTGCTTTCAAAAGGATCCAGTTTTATATTTCTTCATACATTTGATGGGTATTATCGTAAAATGCCACGTTAATGTCAAAAACGACACCGTCACAATTGATATCATTTATACTAAGTGACATATAAATCCGAACATCCAGTTTAAATGGTTTTATTTTAATAAAAGTTAGTAAATGTATGTATCTTACTGTAAATAACAAGTGAAAAATTTTTCAGCCTTATCAGTTGGACATTCCGGTTTTTATACTGCTTTTTTTTAATTCACTAACGTTCTAGAAATGAATATTTCAGCCGCAGTAAAGAATCAACGTTGGCGGATTTTGGTTCTTGACATCCTTTACGATCGGTTACGATGCCTAGAGTACGGAGACCTGTACGATTTCGTCAACTTAGTGAGTTTGATAGGGTCCGTATAGTGGGACTTCGGGAAGCTGGACTTTTTTTTCGGGCAATTGCAGTTAGAGTGCAAAGAACTGTAGACACTGTGGTTAGGTCTTGTCAGGCATGGCGTCGAGAAGGCCGTACGCAAAGAGCAAGGGGCACTGGACGCCGCCGTAGAATAACAGACCGTGAAGATCGCCGCCTAAGATTATTGGCCTTAAGGGACCGTTTCTCCACTACCAGGTCCATTGCAAATGAATGGTTTGCAGAATACGGAAGACCTATTGGCATGCGAAGTGTTTACCGACGAATAAGAAGTTTCGGCTTGTTTTCATACCGGCCACACTGGGTCCTCCCTTTAATTCGAGAACACCGACGTAATCGCCTTGAGTGGTGCAGACAACGGTCACTCTGGGATCAGGAATGGAATAGTATTGTCTTTAGTGACGAGTCTCGATTTTGTTTAGGCATGCACGATGGTCGTGCCAGGGTTAGAAGGCGACGTTGTGAAAGGAGGAATCCACAGTTTTTTGTTGAAAGACATGTTCATCACACTGTTGGAGTTATGGTTTGGGGTGCTATAGCTTATGGTTCCAGGTCACCTTTAATCTTCATCAGAGGTAACATGAACGCGCAGCGTTATATCCACGAAGTTCTAGAACCCCATCTTTTACCCTATCTTGACACCCTAGCAGATCCAACTTTCCAACAAGATAATGCCCGACCACATGTTGCAAGAGTCACAATAGACTTCTTTCAACATAATGATGTCACATTGTTACCATGGCCACCAAGCTCTTCTGACTTATCCCCAATTGAGCACGTGTGGGATATGATGGGTAGGAGATTGCTCAATTTGCAACGTCCTCCTCAGACTCTAGAAGCACTTCGAGAGGAGTTGGTGGTTGCTTGGAATGAGATACCACAGGAGGACATTGACCACCTGATCAGAAGCATGCCTAGGCGCGTTGGAGAACGCGTAGCACATCAGGGTGCATCCACACATTATTAAAGGTCAAAGGGCTTTAAAGCAGTGCAATCATTTTGAAATATTTATCATTTACTTATTATGCTTCATTAAGTACTTATACAAAGTTTTATTAAAATAAAACCATTTAAACTGGGTGTTCGTATTTATATATCACTTAGTATATTTTGATTGTTGAGATGCCGGTAAGTGCAATTATTGAGAATGCTGTATCGACTTGGCAAAATCTTTTCCCATTCCTGTAAATCGAATAATATGCCTGCGTAGCCATGAAGAGTAATAGTAGTAGATCCAAATTAGAAAACGACCTTCACCTTCATGTTTAGGAATGAAACAGAAGATTCAGAATCTTATGAATAAGATTGGCAAAAAGAGTTTTAATAATGAGTTTGAACATGCATAGAGAAATTTCCAAGTTCAAAAATTGCGAATCCGACCTAGTCCCAAACTTTGCTAAAAAGCACGACTACCTTTGCTCACCTGTATAAGTGGATAAGTAAATCAAATATACCGGTCGAACCCTGTACGTGTTCTCAAAGAGTTGGTCAAGAACCTCCCGAATACCGCAGCTCGATATCTCTTTCCGTTCCGGAAATATCGAGATTTGAATTTGGGTAAAATTTTCCATGTTGCAAAGAAACTGTCCATCAGTTTAAACAGGGTGGCGCATCAAAAACGAAACAGACGCATTTACTGGCAGCTCAGTTTTTTTTTGAAAAACGCTCAGACCCGTCGATTCTGTTTTCGAGGGGGACACAAGTTTGGCAAAAAATCACGTTAACACGTGCAGCTCCCTGGGCGGGGGTGAGATCAACACTAAAATCTTAAATGGAAAGGGGGGGTCGAGTGATACCTTATTTTAAAGGTATTCCAATTCCCTTTATAATGATATAAAATTAATGTGCTTCAGTTCAGTAGTTTCGAAGATTTATTGATTTAAAGCTTAAATAAAACTAATACGTCACCATTAGTGGAGATCAATACATTTGGCAGCAGAGTAATTTAAAAATGAAGAATGAACTGAACCGGTACTAAATGATCGCCAAAAATACCAGCCCAAACATTTAATTTTTGTGGCTGATGTGTATGAACCTCATGATAAATTCTGGGATTAGGATCGAACCAATATCGGCAGTTATGACGATTTACTACGCCATTTAAGGAAAAGGAACATTCGTCGGAAAAGCAAGTGTTAATAGAAAATGTTCATGGTTTATAATTCGTTCACTCATATATCTTCAATGTGACCACTGGTGTTCCTCAGGGCTCTATTCTGGGTCTGCTAATGTTCATTATTTACACCTCTAATCTATACTTCAGTCTTCACTCTTGTAAAGCTCATTTTTATTCAGATGATACACAAGTGTACTTATCATTTCCTCCAGCTCAAACATTGCCTGCTGTTGATCTGATAAATAACGACCACTAAAGCTTTTCGAAACATATACTTAGACTTGAATCACAGTCATGTTATTCGAGCCGAAAAATTGGAGAGACCTTTGTGAACCTCTGGTGAAAATAAACCTCGATAATAATACTTTAGAAATAAGCTCGATAGCGCGTAATTTAGGCTTATACCTTGACAAAAACTTAAGGTTTGAGGATCATGTTAACAACTGCTCCAGAAGAGCGCATTGTAATTTAAAGACGATATACGGTCAAAAATCTTGCACGAACCAAAAAACTAAAGTCATACTATGCAATTCTCTTGTTCTGTCGCATTTTAACTTCTGTGATGTCGTTTATGACAAATATCTAACTAAATTCACCTCTGATAAAATACAACGCGACTTATTTTTGGTTTGAGAAAATACGATTCTGTTTCATCAAAGCTTACTGATACTGGCTGGCTGAACATGAAGAAACGCAGGCTGCTTCATAGCCTCGTACAGTACCATAGGATTATTATATATAAACTATCATCCTACTTACACGAAAAATTCATTTCCGTTAGCTCACAATCGCAATACCCGCAACAAAACAAAACTGACACCGCCTTTTCATTCTACCACCTTATTCGAAAGATCTTTTTTGTATAATATCAGCAAACTTTATAATAATATCCCGCGAGAGTAATACTTCTCTTTCTATTGATTTGTTTAAAAACGTATACGCTATTACATTGCATGGTATGACTTTGGAGTCATTATGTATTTTTATAGTACCATTTATCAAATTAGCCGCTAGGGTCCATTCTCTGATACTGCTTATAAATACATATATTTTTTTATCTCATTTATATATACGCTTATCTTACCTATTATGATGTAAACCTAAAACCAGGGGTTAAGTGGAAGAGCGGATATGCCGAACTTCGCTCCTACCACTATATGTTCATATAAAACTGGTTTTGCAACTTGTTTTGTATTTTCTTTTGTGGGAATAAAGACATAATTATTATTATTATTATCATTATTATTTCAGTGGATCTCCGGTAATCCGACAAACATTATGCAGGGCAGTATCGGACTATCGAATTTGTCGGATTATAGAGCACTGCCTAAGACCCCCTATAGTCCGGAATTTTTTACAAAAGAGTACCTTGTAATCCGAAAAATTACATATCCAATGGTAAGATTATATATGTTATGTATATGTATGTACTTTGAAGTACAAATCATACATAGTTTATGTATGTCGAATTTAGTAAATTAAATAACAATAGAGAGCTTACGTTTTATTATAAAATTGAGCATAAATGCACATACATATGTACCAAAATAATCAAGAATTATTAATCAAATCATTAATGAATTTATCAAATTATGAATCTTGGAAATATTCATCAATTTTTTTTTGTTTAAGGTTGTTATAACGCGAGATCAGAGCTTTGTCCCTCAGTCTTCTCAAGAGTAAAAGTTCGTTGTAGGATGTACCATTCTCTTCAGCCCATTGTAAACCTAGCTCAAAGGCATTAATTGCGTCTTGTGCTGTGACTTGTGGATCAGTTGCAATCATGTCGTCGTTATTTTCCTGATTGTTTGTTGTATAATTAGAAACCTCTTTTATAATCTCTTCGTCAGACATTTCATGAAAAACATTTTCCGCTTTATCCATTCCACGGCACCAGATTCCCAAATCTTCCGGACTTATCTGTATTTCAGTAGCGACTTGTTCTATAACTTCCGAAGTAACACTGATTTGTGGAACGTTGCTAGGAGTGGTGACTATATTTGGCCATAACTTTATCCAAGACGATTTAATAGTTGATGACGGTAACGCATTCCACGACTGACAAAGAGCAAAAACCAAGTCTTTCATATTAAATTCTTTTAAAGTTTTTTCTATTGGTTGGTCTTTTGATACGGCTCTCAGAAGTAGGTTTTTCTTATAGTCTTGCTTGACAAATTGAATGATATTCTGGTCCATTGGTTGAATCAGTGCAGTGCAATTTGGCGTAAGAAACATCGCAGTGATGCATTTATCCTCAGTTGTTAGTTCTTCTTCAGACGGATGACCGGGAGCCTTATCAAGAAGCAACAATGCTTTCTGAGGAAAATTATGATCTTTTAACCATTTTCTAACTTCAGGTACGAAGCATTCATCTAACCACTTTTTGAAAAGGTCTTTTGTCATCCATGCACTTTTTTGTCCGTAATAGTGTACAGGTAAATCAATGTTTTTGAATGCCCGTGGTTTATTTGATTCCCAATGACCATCATCTTAAGCGCGTGTGTGCCCGCAGCGTTAGCACATGGTAGTATGGTTACACGCTCTTTGCTTACTTTTCGTCCAGGTACGGATTTTTCATTACAAGAAACAAAAGTTTTGTTAGGCATCACACGCCAAAATAGCCCTGATTCGTCTGCATTGTACACCTGTGACGGGACAAGATTTAAATCGTTCACCTTTTGCAAAAATCTTAATTTAAAGCGCTCTATGCAGGTGGCATCATTAAAAAGTTTCTCTCCTGTAATAGTCATTAAACGTATGCCATGACGACTTTTAAAACGTTATAGCCATCCTTTGCTGGCCACAAAATCATCTTCTTTAGTTATTTTCTTATAAAAAAACTTAGCTTTCATGGCCAACATGGGTCCTGAAATTGGTGCATGCCTATTTCTTTCCTGAAGAAACCACATGTACAAACCTTCTTCCACTTCTGGATGTTCAGCTTTCTTGAGTGTCTGTCTCTTGCCTGGCCCGCAGTCAGTACTTGACACGAACTTCTTGATCTTCTCGTGGTTTCTTTTAATGTCATAAATTGTAGATCGGCCTACGCCGTATTCACTTGCTGAACTACTGAAAGTTTCACTGCGATTTAAGCGGTCTAAAATATCATACTTTTCTTTAATTGTCAATGTTTTGTACTAGGCCGTACCGCTATCAACCGTAGTCAAATATGAAATAAGTAAAACAATGCTTACGCGTCGAGCACGATAGCGGTGGCGCGTACAAGTTGTAACCTGTTCAAACCTGCGTGATCTACATTAGCGAAGATTGTCAAATACGTATGTATGTAATACATATTAAAAGACATGTCGGATTACAGGGGGCGCCGGATTAGACAGGGGCCGGATTATCGGGGGTCCACTGTATTATTATTATTATTTTCTTAGTATCATCAATCCATGATAATATTTCTTGTATATGTGTCTATTTGTTTTTCATCTCTTATATAGTGTTTCTTTGTAATTGGATCTTGCATGTGTTGAGAAACATACGAATAAAATGAATAAATAATAAAAAGCTTTATTTAAGTATTTTAAATTAATATAATTTAGTGGTGACGATGATTGATTCTTCTCCGTCTTCTATTGGTATTGCTGGGTGGTGGCACCACGTACAGATCTTCGTTGATATTGTAGAGGTTCGGAGTGGCCGCGCAGTCTACGTTGAACCACCAGTCGCATACCCGTGCGAACTGGTTGAAGACGGTTCCGTTCGGGCATAGAAAGCTGAATTTCTGGCCGTTAGGGAGACACCAGTGCCATACCTGAAAGAATATTGTATGAAAAGATGAAGGTAAAAAATTGTCTAGGATTCCATTCTTTAAAGAAAATACAGGGTGCGGCACAGAGGATGGACGGTTTTAAAAAAATCATAAAGTAGTTAATTTTTACTCGAAAACAAATTTATTGATGGAATCACGTTCACAAGGAAATAGCATTTGAGACAGTCAAGTGTGGAAAATCACATCAGGCATGTGGTGGCCGAAATCGTTGATGCAGTGCTGGAGGCGTTCTTGGAAGTTCGCGTAGACTCTCTCCAACATCGCTCTCTCAACTTGGGCGACTTCCACGCGAATTTCGCCCTTCAATTCGTCCAGAGTGCAGGGCTTGTGGCTTGAGAAAGTGGGCTTCGTCACTCATAAACAAAATGAGGTTCTCATTTTGATCGATCAGTGCTTCCATCTCACGTGCGAAGTTCATTCGTTGTGCATAGTCTCAGGGCTGTAACTGTTGCACAATCCATATGCAAAATTCGCCTTACCGAACGATCACTAAGGCGAAGTGCAGCAGCATGTTTCCGGGCAGATCGAGTCGGACCGCGAAGAAAGATCTGTCGAACGCGTTCAACATTTTCAGGAGTTCGAACTGTTTGCGGCGCTCCTCTTAGTCTTCTGTTGATCAGTTCACCACGCCTGCGAAGTGATTCAACCCAACGAAGGATGGTGTTTCGATAGGGAACAGCTCTATTCCGATGAATGTTGAAGTTGCGACGAAACTCACGCTGTACGACGATGACTGATTCATTATTTCGGACGAAACAATCATAGGCGAAAACGCGGTGCTCCACTGTCCAAGGCTCCATAACGACAACTGGTAAAATAATGCTAGGATCTCACTCCCCACATCTCTCGTAACGGAGGCGGAGAGTACTACCCATCCCAAAAACGTCCGTCCTCTCTGCCGCACCCTGTATGATTCTCAGAATTAAGGAAAAGATATTTTGTCGACGTGCTTAGAAAGTCAAAGAAATAACTTCAGCAAATTTTTCTGTACCTAATATCATCACATGCTACATTTATTTTCTTGGTTGTAGTGCAAATGAAAACGTTCCATTAGTTTTTTATATTTCATTAAAAAAAGTCAGAGAAAAATTTTAGTTCTCCCCAAATACCTCAGTAAACCTTGAAATTTTTACAAGTTTCTCAACGACATGTAACGCCATGTAACGCCATGTAACTCCAAAGAAAGCATCTTTTTCCTAATTTAACCTAAGCAGTATCTCCCTCAGATATTGAGGTCCCCATGCATAGGATCCTTATTTTACACACCCTGTATATTATTCATTACCAAGATCACCACACCTTACTTTTGATTCAGACCTTATTGCTTAAGTTTATCAAAGACCATCGTCCTTTTCAAATAAATGTACGCAGTCAACTATGCCAATGCCCTTATTGAAAAACTGGTGAATATTTCTGTTTTTCAAATACAGGGTGTCCGCAAAGTTGGGGTTTTCCTTTACACGACGTGTAGATCTTGAAAACATAAGCAATTTTTCTTAGTACCATATACATCAATGTCTTAAGGGAACCGAGATAAAGGGCTTTGCAACATCAAAAATATCTGAATATCGTCCTGTAGCCGCGACATCACCAACTGGTACAAGGTCACTGACTCAACCCGACGACAGAACTGGGTCGGAGTCAGTGTGTCAGGACAGTATGCAACCTTCAAGCGACGGTTACGGTCACGCGTGTAGAGGTAATCGCGTAGACGAGAATCCCTTAACAAGCATTAGAGACGTGGCTAGAGAAGTGCAAGTATCAAAAACTAAAGTGTGGCAAACGCTGCTTGAAGAGGGGCTGTATCCGTTTCACGTCCAACGTGTACAAGCCCTTCAACCTGACGATTTTCCAGCAAGAGTGCGGTTTTGTGAGTGGTTGTTGCATCAACATGACAATAATCCGGACTTTGAAGTGCATATTGGTGACAGACGAATCTACGTTCACGCGTAATGGGGTGAATAACTTTCACAACACTCATGTTCAGTAGCAAATCCGCACGCTGTCCGTCGGGCACATTTTCAACAAACATTTTCGGTGAATGTTTGGGCTGGCACGGTGAACGGTATGCTCATTGGACCATTTATTCTCCCAAATCGATTGGACGGGATGCAATACCTAGACTTTTTACGCAACATTTTGCCTTCCTTGTTAGAAGATGTGCCATTAAGTGTAAGACAATCAATGTGGTTTCTGCGTCTGCTCGGTAGCGCATCGGCTGATTTCATTTTCTGTTGGAGCGGTATGATTTCGGGCAGAGACGTACTTAGCCCTTCTCGTCAACTGTACAGTGAGTACTTTTTCCTTTATTTTTTTTTACTTGGTCGCCCTCGTTTCACTACACATTACCTTTGTTATTTCAAGGGTAGTTGTTTCTGAAAAGGAAAACCCCAACTTTGCGGACACCCTGTATATTGGTTACCTGATTAAAGGGGCGGCAACGTCCTGTGTTAAGTATCCGACTTCTTGGTGATAGTCATTAGGTTCTCGAATCTTAAGTACATTGCTAATATTTGATTCATCGGTAGAAATCGCAAAAAAATCAGATCGTTAAGTCAAAAAAAACCGCCGACAAGGCGTATTAAAAATAATTAATTTGGCGATACATAGCCGAACCTGGCTCCCCTGCCCTAGTGGATTTCTAACACTGAAATCTAGAATGTTGGGCTAACCTGGCACTGTGCTTCTGGATCGCTGTAATACCCTGGAAGCCTCTGGTCACAACTAAAAGATAGTCCCTGTGGAATTTCATTGTAAATGGGGTAATCTTGTCCTGGTACGTAGCCGTCCAGTTGCTGAAACGAATTCATCTCATGTAATTGTACAATATATACTAAGTGACATATAAATCCGAACACCCAGCTTAAATGGTTTTATTTTAATAAAAAATAAGTAACAGGGCCGTACTAAGCATAAATGATCAAAAAGTATGCAAAATTATTGCACTCATGTATAGGGTCTAAACGTAAAGCTTGGAATTATTGTATTTTTTTAATTTAACTGTCATGACCAAAAAGAAAACAACTGTCTATTGTTGTTTTTAGTAGAAGTGTTTTATCAAGAAATTATACTCGGAATGTTTCGTAAGGTGCATTTATAAAGCAGGCTTTTAAAAAATGTCTTGACACATGAAAACGATAATTGCATATGCATACAAGTATACCTAACCACCGCTCGAACAGGGACGTCAGTGTGCAAACAGTTAATTTTAATATTAGACTAAAAAATGAATAGTTAGGTGGAGTTGAAAGAAAAAGGATTTGAGTACATAATAATATACTAAGTGGCATATAAATCCGAACACCCAGTTTAAATGGTTTTATTTTAATAAAAGTTGGTGAATGTAATTATCTTACTGTAAGTAACAAGTAAAAAAAATTTCAGCCTTATCAGTTGGACATTCCAGTTTTTATACTGCTTTTTTTTTAATTCACTAACGCTCTAAAAATGAATATTTCAGCCGCAGTAAAGAATCAACGTTGGCGGATTTTGGTTCTTGACATCCTTTACATCGGTTGCGATGCCTAGAGTACGGAGACCTGTACGATTTCGTCAACTTAGTGAGTTTGATAGGGGCCGTATAGTGGGACTTCGGGAAGCTGGACTTCATTTTCGGGCAATTGCAGTTAGAGTGCAAAGAAGTGTAGACACTGTGGTTAGGTGTTGTCAGGCATGGCTTCGAGAAGGCCGTACGCAAAAGAGCAAGGGACACTGGACGCCACCGTAGAACAACAGACCGTGAAGATCGCCGCCTAAGATTATTGGCCTTAAGGGACCGTTTCTCCACTACCAGGTCCATTGCAAATGAATGGTTTGCAGAACACGGAAGACCTATTGGCATGCGAAGTGTTTACCGACGAATGAGAAGTTTTGGCTTGTTTTCATACCGGCCACACTGGGTCCTCCCTTTAACTCGAGAACACCGACGTAATCGCCTTGAGTGGTGCAGACAACGGTCACTCTGGGATCAGGAATGGAACAGTATTGTCTTTAGTGACGAGTCTCGATTTTGTTTAGGCATGCACGATGGTCGTGCCAGGGTTAGAAGGCGACGTGGTGAAAGGAGGAATCCACAGTTTTTTGTTGAAAGACATGTTCATCACACTGTTGGAGTTATGGTTTGGGGTGCTATAGCTTATGGTTCCATGTCACCTTTAATCTTCATCAGAGGTAATATGAACGCGCAGCGTTATATCCACGAAGTTCTAGAACCCCATCTTTTACTCTATCTTGACACCCTGGCAGATCCAACTTTCCAACAAGATAATGCCCGACCACATGTTGCAAGAGTCACAATAGACTTCTTTCAACATAATGATGTCACATTGTTACCATGGCCATCAAGATCTCCCGACTCCCCAATTGAGCACGTGTGGGATATGATGGGTAGGAGATTGCTCAATTTGCAACGTCCTCCTCAGACTCTAGAAGCACTTCGAGAGGAGTTGGTGGTTGCCTGGAATGAGAGAGCACAGGAGGACATTGACCACCTGATCAGAAGCATGCCTAGGCGCGTTGGAGAATGCGTAGCACATCAGGGTGCATCCACACATTATTAAAGGTCAAAGGGCTTTAAAGCAGTGCAATCATTTTGAAATTTTTATCATTTACTTATTCTGCTTCATTAAGTACTTATACAAAATTTTATTAAAATAAAACCATTTAAACTGGGTGTTCGGATTTATATGTCACTTAGTATATTATACAAAAATTTATTGCACAGACCTTTTAGCTCTAAAGCCGGAAATAAATATATTTCAAAATGAAAATCATTCTAGATCTGAGGCCCTGGTGCTCCATGTCATCAAGATTTATGACTGAAGGGGAAACGTGAGTATCAATGATGCGGTCTAATTCCCACATTTTAGGTTCGACCTTTTCTTTTACTTGCTGATACATTATCCCACTTATTCGGTGTTATTCTTTGTATAGCATCATGAAAAATATTTTTAAGGTAAGAAAATTTAAAACATTTATTTTCTGCTGCACAATATTTATTTTATGTCTGTCCAAATGAGCTCAATCAGATTGAGCTCAAAATGGTAAGGAGGCAGTCGGAAAACAGTTTTATTTTGTTTTTTGGCCATTGTTCAGGTTATATTTATTTTTATGCGTCTTGACAATTTGTAAAAATTTTGCCTTAACCGTTGTATCATCATAATCAATCTTTTCATTTTTAAGCCATCCTTGAATTTCTGATTTTTTTGGTGACGTTGTTGGAATCTTCTCTGATTTTCTCGTGTGGAATGAAGCATTATTTAATACTATAACCGATTTATCTTCAAGCTTCCGTAGAGTATTTGAGAACCAATTTTCGAACGAGGATCCATCCAATTGGATTCAAATGCCCATAAAGCATCATCGGACACAAATCCATCTTCATTACCGATGTGGCAAACTATCCATCGCTTACATTTTCCTAAAATTAATTCATTTTGGACACTTTAAAACCACTCCTATTAAAAACCCAACAAAATGATTGCTTGATTTCTTATGTCGATATAGTTTAAGCATGCACAAAAACAAAAATAAAACATACTTTTAGTTGAAATTCCTCGTCTTACAAGTATTTAAAAATATGTAGGTGTCAGTTTTGCAAACAATGTCCTGAACAGTTGAGTTACTCCTTCCTTCCATTTCGTATTTATAAATGTTGATAATTATTTGTTTATCGCTAACGCTAAAATGCAGCCTTTTAGCTCTTTTTTAGGCGATGTGCAGCTTATATCAACAACTTCATCAGCTGTATCCGTATCAGACATTTTGAGTTCTACGAAATTAAACTGACAAATCTAATAAGGACACAGTAATACACTAGTATAAATCTGATGCCAACTCTGTACTGTACGGCCAGACACCGGGACCGCCTGCACGCACGGTCGTATCGTCTCCCACTCCACCCTCTGGTTTGTCATTGGTTTTGTGTATTCTGCCCAATAACAGTTATGCTCCCTCTCGCGATGATCACTGTTTTGGTTTAGTCTCTTTCTTCGATACATACATAATAATACCCCCGATATTCTGATTCTTCTAATGATATTCCGGAGACATTCCAATGGAATTTGATGCTCCCACTTTGATCAATCAACCGGTGCATATTTCACCTGTACTAATTGCCGTACTACTTATTAAGCTTTTTCTCTTTGAATGCAACCGCATTCATTTGTATTGTATAATTCTGTACAAATGCACGCAATTAATTAAAAAACACAAACCATCCTTGATGTAAACTGTTCCCATAAGCACTGTCAACGATTAATTTTTAAATACAAAATTATGCAAAAGCGGAGCAGTGTGCAGTTTTTTAATATTAATGATCTACGAAACAATCAGATCCCAGATCAAGCAGACCGCTTACTCGCATAGTGTTGCACCAGACTTAGCAGCGGCGCGGGCTATAAAAAATCTGCAGGGTATTTATTCAAAATTTAAACTGTCCCAGAGAGTTTCCACAAAACTTATCTTTGTATTTTAATCATGGGACTGAAGCACCGTGGCAGGAAAAGCAAGGTAGCTGCTCCCCCTTTTCCTAGCTCGGCAAAGTTTAAATGGAGAAAGCATTTTTGACAAAAATTAAATTATTCATGCACACGCAAGTTGAATCAATATCTGTTAGATGAGAAATTAGTAGGATTAGCTAAAATACAGGGTGACCGCAAAGTTGGGGTTTTCCTTTACACGACGTGTAGATCTTGGAAACATAAGCAATTTTTCTTAGTACCATATACACCAATGTCTTAAGGGAACCGAGATAAAGGGCTCTGCAACATCAAAAATATCTGAATACCGTCCTGTAGCCGCGACCCGCGACACCGCCGAGTGGTACAAGGTCACTGGCTCAACCCGACGACAGAACTGGGTCGGGGTCAGTGTGTCAGGTCAGTATGCAACCTTCAACCGACGGTTACGGTCACGCGTGTAGAGGTAAACGAACCCGTATAATCGATTGCGTTTCAAAAAAAAATAATGGCACACTCATTCACCAATAATGAACTCGTTGATATGTTGTTAACTTATGGCGAATGTCTTCAAAATGCTACAGAGGCTTCGCGAGTGTAAGCAGATCGTTTCTCTAGACGACATCATCCAAGGCCCCGCAGATTTGTGTACCTGGTCCAGAGAGTCAGGGATACGGGCCATTTGGAGGAATTTCGAGGTGGGCACAGTGGGAGGCCTAGACAACCACGAATGGTGCAAGTTGAGGAAGAACTACTGAATCGCGTAGACGAGAATCCCTCAACAAGCACTAGAGACGTGGCTAGAGAAGTGCAAGGATCAAAAACTAAAGTGTGATAAACGCTGCGTGAAGAGGGGCTTTATCCGTTTCACGTCCAACGTGTACAAGCCCTTCAACCTGACGATTTTCCAGCAAGAGTGCGGTTTTGTGAGTGGTTGTTGCATCAACATGACAATAATCCGGACTTTTTGAAGTGCATATTGGTGACAGACGAATCTACGTTCACGCGTAATGGGGTGAATAACTTTCGCAACACTCAGGTTTGGTCAGTAGAAAATCCGCACGCTGTCCGTCGGGCACATTTTCAACAAACATTTTCGGTGAATGTTTGGGCTGGCATGGTGAACGGTATGCTCATTGGACCATTTATTCTCCCAAATCGATTGGACGGGATGCAATACCTAGACTTTTTACGCAACATTTTGCTTTCCTTGTTAGAAGATGTGCCACTAAGTGTAAGACAATCAATGTGGTTTCTGCACGATGGTGCACCGCCCCATTTTAGACGCGAAGGGCGTGAGTTTTTGAATGAATTATTTCCGAATAGGTGGATCGGACGTAATGGACCCGTAGCGTGGCCTCCGCGATCTCCAGACTTAACACCATGTGATTTTTTTCTTTGGGGAGAAATGAAACGCTTAGTGTTCAAAACTGAAGTGCATACGATTGACGAACTTCGTCTCAGAATTGAAGAAGCTGGTGCTTTCATTCGGGGGAGGGACTCCATTCTCAAAGCCTGCACCGATGTTTGGCTACGTCGTGCACGCACCTGTGTTTTTTAATCAAACGGCGATAACTCCGAACAATACCTATAAAGTACGTTTACCTAATAACTGAAAACGCGGCAACGCCGTCATATTTGTTACCTCTGTTCGTGGTCTGCACCACCGCCTGCGTCTGCTCGGTAGCGCATCGGCTGATTTCATTTTCTGTTGGAGCGGTATGATTTCGGGCAGAGACGTACTTAGCCCTTCTCGTCAACTGGAGAGTGAGTACTTTTTCCTTTATTTTTTTTTACTTGGTCGCCCTCGTTTCACTACACACTACCTTTGTTATTTCAAGGGTAGTTGTTTCTGAAAAGGACAACCCCAACTTTGCGGACAACCTATATTTTAAGGGTACAGGGAAAAAGATGAATGTCACAGAAAGTGAGTTTCAAGAAATGTGAATTTAAAAAGTTTGAAGACTAGTTGTACAGGGTGGGTCAAAGATCTGACAGACTACCATAGATTCCTTATTACAAGGAACTGAAAAAAGGTTATATTACAAATCGTCGGACATCTGACAATGCCTGCTATATGCAGAAACTGTAATTTTACAGGGGATAAAGAAAATCTTATCAATTTTATACTACCGGCCTTAAGATTCTACAACTTTGGTCACAAAAAATAAATGACATTTAACACATATTTATTGCGATTTTATCTAAATGAAGATCTATACTAAGTGACATATAAATCCGAACACCCAGTTTAAATGGTTTTATTTTAATAAAAGTTGGTGAATGTATTCATCTTACTGTAAATAACAAGTGAAAAAATTTTCAGCCTTATCAGTTGGACATTCCGGTTTTTATACTGCTTTTTTTTAATTCACTAACGCTCTAAAAATTAATATTTCAGCCGCAGTAAAGAATCAACGTTGGCGGATTTTGATTCTTGACATCTTTTACGATCGGTTACGATGCCTAGAGTACGGAGACCTGTACGATTTCGTCAACTTAGTGATTTGATAGGGGCCGTATAGTGGGACTTCGGGAAGCTGGACTTTCTTTTCGGGCAATTGCAGTTAGAGTGCAAAGAAGTGTAGACACTGTGGTTAGGTGTTGTCAGGCATGGCTTCGAGAAGGCCGTACGCAAAGAGCAAGGGGCACTGGACGCCGCCGTAGAACAACAGACCGTGAAGATCGCCGCCTAAGATTATTGGCCTTAAGGGACCGTTTCTCCACTACCAGGTCCATCGCAAATGAATGGTTTGCAGAACACGGAAGACCTATTGGCATGCGAAGTGTTTACCGACGAATGAGAAGTTTTGGCTTGTTTTCATACCGGCCACTCTGGGTCCTCCCTTTAACTCGAGAACACCGACGTAATCGCCTTGAGTGGTGCAGACAACGGTCACTCTGGGATCAGGAATGTTGAAAGACATGTTCATCACACTGTTGGAGTTATGGTTTGGGGTGCTATAGCTTATGGTTCCAGGTCACCTTTAATCTTCATCAGAGGTAACATGAACGCGCAGCGTTATATCCACGAAGTTCTAGAACCCCATCTTTACCCTGGCAGATCCAACTTTCCAACAAGATAATGCCCGACCACATGTTGCAAGAGTCACAATAGACTTCTTTCAACATAATGATGTCACATTGTTACCATGTCCACCAAGATCTCCCGACTTATCCCCAATTGAGCACGTGTGGGATATGATGGGTAGGAGATTGCTCAATTTGCAGCGTCCTCCTCAGACTCTAGAAGCACTTCGACAGGAGTTGGTGGTTGCCTGGAATGAGGAGGACATTGACCACCTGATCAGAAGCATGCATAGGCGCGTTGGAGAATGCGTAGCACATCAGGGTGCATCCACACATTATTAAAGGTCAAAGGGCTTTAAAGCAGTGCAATCATTTTGAAAATTTTATCATTTACTTATTATGCTTCATTAAGTACTTATACAAAATTTTATTAAAATAAAACCATTTAAACTGGGTGTTCGGATTTATGTGTCACTTAGTATAATTGACAAAATTAGTGCAGATAGCAGATATTGCTGCTAACTTTCTTTGCAGTTAGCAGATATTGTACTATGATGCATAGATGGATTTAGTGAGATTCGTGTTAGAAAAACTGTTATTCATTATATCAAATTAAAAGTTTAATGCTTTTACAAATCAAAAAGATAATAGCGTGTATTCTCAGTTACACCTTAAATGAGCGTTCTGCTTTTTTACTTGACATATGGCAAATTGTCGTAAAACATGTGACAGTTCTTAGATATAACACTTATAATCTGAAACGACGGGTAGCTGTTTTGGTCTCATGTTCAACTCCTGAGGCTCTTCGCTGAAGTCTAGTTTCACTTCAATTTTTCCATCGGGATTATAACATAGCACTTTGATGTCCGTTACTACATTGTCCGTGTCTGGTCTAATTGTTGAGTATCGCAGCACCTCTGTTCGAGAGTAGTCCTTGAAGAAGCCGTAACTCAATTGGACCACCTCATATGGTTCTGCTTTTGTCTTAGTGTCTTTTGACGCCTTAACATAGTCATTTGGTAATTCAATAACTCTATTTCTCAGTTTTCTTTAAATGCAACTGTGTACAGAGTCACATTCCATTTGGGTGTGTCTGAGAAATCACAACGTCGTGTTTCATTGCAAAGTTAAGAAAAATAGCACGCGTAATTGTCAGATAGCTGGAATTGCAGCTCATTGACAGCGGTAGGTATTGTTTTGGTTGAATAATTCAAAAACTAAATTTTTCTGCAGTTAGCGGACTCTATCACAATGTGCGCTGTAGGTAGACGAAGAAAAATGTGCATATACCTCAAATTGGGCAAAAATGTCAGATAGTATTGTCAGATGTCCGACGAAATACTTTTTTTTATGTACACGGTAACCCAAAAGAGAAATCAGACCACACATTTTTTTTTTATGGAGAACCCTTTTTATTTTAGTATTTTGTGACTCTTCTTATGATTTTAAACATATTTTATGTGTTATGTATGGTAAATTGTTGTGGTAGCTACTAGTTTCGGTGACGATCAGTGGAAGGTTTTTTTACAGCGGCTGTAACATTTATCTTTTTTCCCTGCACGGCAAATTTTCAACTGGGTATAACTACAGTTGTCATTGTTTTTGCGTAATTCCGATAGCTTATGCGATGAGATGATTTTTTTCTGACGAATACTCTATCGCAACAGGACCGATTAACAAAAACTATAAATATTTTTCTGTCTGTAATAGAGTGCCAAGTACCTACGCCACAAAAATGTACCTACTACCTTATATCTCAAAACTATTCTTCCGTCTGAAGTTTTTTGCGATTACAGAACTTCCTTGGCCTATTGACTTGATTGAAAAAATGACCACAATGCTTGAATTTTGAATAATATCAAGTTGCCTTTTGAAGTCAATGTTTGTTTACTGACTTTTCTGTCAGTTGACATTCATTTATTTTGAAGCTGAAATCTGGCGAATATTCCAGAATGAAAACATTAAACGCAGAACCATTTATCGAACAATAGCGCAGTGTGGAAGAGATATTGGTTAGAAGAGCAAAAAATATAGATCTTCTAAGGGCCAATTTCAATAACAATAACAATAACAACAGTCCGTTATTCTCCACCTATAGGGTAACAGACCGTCAAATACAACGAATGAGGTTCAAGTTCCAATCAACAAATTTTAGCAATCAATAGCTATGAAATGTTGAAAACAAAATACTGTCAAAGTATGAGATGACAGCTTGTCATTGAAACATCACCAGCTTATTGAATATTAAGAAATTACATATAATTCAGTCAAAATTTAAAGAAATGTTGGATTTTTTAATAAAATTCATGTTTTAATTACTATTGTCGATTTTTTATTCATGTTTATATTATTTTCTTCAATTGATATGCGATACTGGGTGTTTTTTTCCTATAAACCTCTTGCAGATAGGCATTAAGCACCTACTTGATAACAGGCTCTACCAAAAGATATTGCTCGTTTCCAAACATTCATTCATTTACTTGTCGTTCATCAGAACCATTATGGCATCTTAGATTGATATTCCACAAAACCATTCAGGTTTTTTGATATCCATACATCCATACAGTTGAATATTTTTCGTTGTTCAGGAACTGAACAAACATCCACACTATATTCACAGCGATTAAGAAATTCCCAAATATATGCCTTAAAGCTACCAGCAAACCTAAAACCTGTAAAAAAACTACAAATTTGCCATATTTTTCTTTTTCACGAGTACACATTCTAGGTTATATTTATATTAGACATTATTTGAATACAGCTGATTATTGCATTTCAAGACTCTCCGAGTGACACATGGGTGGGATTTGTCAACTCTTGGTACCAGTCACAAAACATATACTCTGAAGGTTTAATTCCATGCTATTCAATGACAACACGGTGACATGTGTGGTTGTCAGCGGCCACTTTGTGAGGGTGCAACAGGATTGCCAGATTATTATTATTTACTATTATTATGATAATTGAGATGAGCAGACTTCACAGTACTATAAGCTCATGCAGTAAATATAGTGTGCGGACACGTAACACAAATACATCAAATAGAAAAAAATAAAAAAAGACAGATCATAGCTATAAAGTTTGTACACTCCTCCAGCTATCATACTGCACTTTGAAGCTATTAACTGAAGTAGCACCAACCACACTTTCAGGTAAACTATTCCAGGTGTTGAATATGCGGTTGGGAAGAAACCACTGTCGGACTGTTGTTTTAAATGGCTCCTTATGCAGTTTGAAGCTGTGTGCGCGTAGATTGCTGCGCGACAGACGGTATAGATACATGAGGTTGGTGCCCATCAAACCATGAAGTATCCTGAACGTAACTATAAGATCGCCACGAAGTCTTCGCTCAGAGAATGAGGTCAGGTTGAATAATTCAAGGCGATCTTCATAGCTTGGTCTTCGTGCTCCAAAAGGGATACGAGTAGCCCGACGCTGTACTGATTCGACGCGATTTCTATCGCGCAGAAGCACAGTGTCCCATACCGGGCCAGCGAATTCAAGAATTGGCCTCACGAATGCCTTGTAAATGTAGGCGCAAGTATTGACATCGGATCCTTTGAAAGACCTCTCCAGCATGTATAGAAGTTTCTTGGCTTTTGATGTAACGTGGTGAATATGCTCTGACCAGGAAAGACGATCGTTGACTACAACGCCCAGGTCAGTGTGGCTGGAAACTGCTTCGATGTTGTGGTCAGAGATCTTGTATGTAAATCGCGGATTTGTCTTCCCGAGGTGAAGGACACAACACTTAGTTTGATTTAAGGGTAAAAGCCAACTGACTGACCATTGACAAACAATATCAAGATCTCGTTGAAGCAAAGCAGAATTTACGACAGTATTGTAAATCTTGGTGTCGTCGGCATAAGCTGGACATGTGGAGGAAATCAATGCGGGCAGGTCACTTGTATACAGAAGGAACAGCACTGGCCCCAAGACAGAGCCTTGAGGAACTCCACTTGCTACATGATGAAGGTGAGACAGGCTATCACTGACGCGCACAGAGAAAGTCCTCCCGGTGAGAAAAGCCTTAATCCACAGTAACAACTCGCCTCTTATTCCCATACATTCCAACTTAAACAGAAGCATTCTATGTGGTACGCGATCGAAAGCCCTAGAAAAATATAAGTAGATTATATCAATAGGAGTCTTTGTGTCCAGATACTGAGTCCAATTGTGCATTAATATCCCGTTTCACCCTCCTGGTCCCAGTGGAGTAAGTTCCGCCAACTGTTGAAATATACTCTACTATGCTTTATAAGACTATTCGTGACATTTTTCCCAAAATCGTTGCACAATACTTGAAAAAATGCAAATGAAAATTTAAAATTATTCCCATGACGCCGCAAAATAGCTCCGTCGGTACCTTGGGTTATACATCTTGACAGTAGGGATGTTCGATACGATCCGATATTCAGAAGTATCAATACATTTCACGAGTATCGTCATCATTCGATCCGGACTGTGTCAGAAATTACCCTGCCAAGTCAGACATATCTTTCATCATTTTTAAAGAAATTGTACAAAATATTCAAATTTGTGAAGCTAGCGAGTTTCACTTCATACGTTGTTACCAGACATGCCCAACTCATCAGTTGCTGCCGTGATATTCATCTCGACCACTGCATCCCCACGGCTAGGCGACCTGTATGTTAAATTTGTATTGATAGGGCAGCGGGTTATGCTATAAATCATATGTCACAGCGTTTATGCACTGATTGCAACGGTTAGTTTAACTTTATGATTTCATCCTTTATCAGATTAAATATTAGTGGGCGCAGCGAATCTCTTTGCCTAATGCCAGTTTCATACTTGATAGGTTGCGAGAGTTTTCCTATACATCTTACCATAGCTTTATCTTTATATATATTCTCAATAGTTTGTACTAAATCCAGTGGTATTCCTCTGTCATATAATAAATGTATCGCGTCCCTAATTCTCATTCTATCAAACGCTTTTTTCAAATCTATCAGGCACATACAGGGTGGCGCATCGAAAACGAAACAGACACATTTACTGGCAGCTCAGTTTTTTTTTTTAATAACGCTCAGATCCGTCGACTTTGTTTTCGAGGGAGACACAAGTTTGGCAAAAAGTCACGCTAGCACGTGCAGCCGCCCCCTAAGCGGAATGTATTTAACAGATTTATTACTCGATAATTATTGGGGTCTTTCTTATCTCCTTTCTTGAAGAACATCAGCACGATCGCTCTCCTCCATTCATCTGGTATTCTGTTCGTGGTGATTATTTTTTGAATAAGGAGTTGCAGTTGTTGTAAAGTAATTACCTCCATATTTTAAGAGTTCATTTGGTATTTGATCTTCTACTGGCGCCTTTCTATTTTTTAATGTATTTATTCCTTGTTTCACATCTTCTTGGGAGATTTCGGTCTTTTCATCAGTTTGGCATTTCTGGTAAAGATTCTTCGTTTTCTTTTTTAAGCATTTCTGTCACTAAGGCCACCCATGTATAATCTTTTATGTGTTCTATTTCAACAGGTTCTTTCATTTCGCTTCTTTGTTGTCTTATGAAGCGCCATACTTGTTTCTGTTGTCCGTAGAAATACATCTCTAGTCCTTTTGTGAATCTTTCCCAGTAATCTGTTTTTGTTTTTCTCACCAATTGATGAGTTTCAGTTCTTATTTTTTTATATTCTTCATATGATTCAATGGTTTTATCTGAGATATATACTAAGTGACATATAAATCCGAACACCCAGTTTAAATGGTTTTATTTTAATAAAATTTTGTATAAGTACTTAATGAAGCATAATAAGTAAATGATAAAAATTTCAAAATGATTGCACTGCTTTAAAGCCCTTCGACCTTTAATAATGTGTGGATGCACCCTGATGTGCTACGCATTCTCCAACGCGCCTAGGCATGCTTCTGATCGGGTCGTCAATGTCCTCCTGTGGTATCTCATTCCAGGCAACCACCAACTCCTCTCGAAGTGCTTCTAGAGTCTGAGGAGGACGTTGCAAATTGAGCAATCTCCTACCCATCATATCCCACACGTGCTCAAATGGGGATAAGTCGGGAGATCTTGGTGGCCATGGTAACAATGTGACATCATTATGTTGAAAGAAGTCTATTGTGACTCTTGCAACATGTGGTCGGGCATTATCTTGTTGGAAAGTTGGATCTGCCAGGGTGTCAAGACAGGGTAAAAGATGGGGTTCTAGAACTTCGTGGATATAACGCTGCGGGTTCATGTTACCTCTGATGAAGGTTAAAGGTGACCTGGAACCATAAGCTATAGCACCCCAAACCATAACTCCAACAGTGTGATGAACATGACTTTCAACAAAAAACTGTGGATTCCTCCTTTCATCACGTCGCCTTCTAACCCTGGCACGACCATCGTGCATGCCGAAACAAAATCGAGACTCGTCACTAAAGACAATACTGTTCCATTCCTGATCCCAGAGTGACCGTTGTCTGCACCACTCAAGGCGATTACGTCGGTGTTCTCGAGTTAAATGGAGGACCCAGTGTGGCCGGTATGAAAACAAGCTAAAACTTCTCATTCGTCGGTAAACACTTCGCATGCCAATAGGTCTTCCGTGTTCTGCAAACCATTCATTTGCAATGGACCTGGTAGTGGAGAAACGGTCCCTTAAGGCCAATAATCTTAGGCGGCGATCTTCACGGTATGTTGTTCTACGGCGGCGTCCAGTGCCCGTTGCTCTTTGCGTACGGCCTTCTCGAAGCTATGCCTGACAACACCTAACCACAGTGTCTACACTTCTTTGCACTCTAACTGCAATTGCCCGAAAAGAAAGTCCAGCTTCCCGAAGTCCCACTATACGGCCCCTATCAAACTCACTTGTTATTTACAGTAAGATAAATACATTCACCAACTTTTATTAAAATAAAACCATTTAAACTGGGTGTTCGGATTTATATGTCACTTAGTATATTTTAAGAAAGCTTTCTTTTTTGGTGACATTCTTATTTAATCTCTAGTGTGAACCATGGTGTTTTCGTTGACCACTTTTTGTTTTTGTTTATTATGTTCGTTCCAAGGGCTTCTCGGGCAGCGTCCAGAATATTTTTCTTAAGTTTTTTCCAACTAGTTTCTACATTGCTTTCATTTTCGTACATGCAAATAAGTAAAATCTTGCGCCTCTGTTCATGACCCAGTGAGCCAGCGCGAATTTATTTAGATGAAAAATTGCAAAACTGAAACAATACCGATGTGTTTCAAGAGAACAGTGTGTAGCTGCCTGGTCGACTGGTCGTTGGTATTTTTTTCCCAAAAATTAGGACGTTCAACCGAGCGGAAATCCTGATTTACTAATAGCGCCTACTTTGATGGCCGGATCGTTGTTCATCTGTTTTTAATTCAATTGTAACACAATAGGCTATGACCAACGGTTGAATGTTATTTGTTTCCGGCGAGAGGTATGGACGGACGACACTTTGGGTAACATCCTGTATGTGACAATGGGGCGAGATGTGTAGTGATGCTAGGCGAGATATCGTTGAAATGAGTTACCTTTATGTAACGCAGCTTACGACATGTATACGTGGAGATACCAACGGAAATAGATCGTAAATTGATAAAAAAAGGGCGTCAAGTAGATTGATTCTAAGTATACTCTTCGCGCGTTCGTTTCACATTTGGTAGCCCAGGGATTTTTGCTACTAGCCCCGTAACTTTAGGCAGTTCAAAAATCGGATTTAATCTCCTCCGTGGCAGTCACGGTCCCTGGTATTTAGGCTTCTGCCTGTGCAGCTGCTTCGGTGTGTAAAACTGTGTTCGGGATTGTGATCATTTAGTTATTTGAATCCTGTGCAGGTATGTATAAGAAGCTATCAAAAACGCATAGCTTTACATTTAGGTAAAAGAAACTTGAAAATAGTTGTATATCAAACCATCATATACTGAGTAACATACAGGGTGGCGCATCGAAAACGGAACAGACGCATTTACTGGCAGCTCAGTTTTTTTTGGAAAAACGCTCAGACCCGTCGATTTTGTTTTCGAGGGGGACACAAGTTTGGCGAAAAATCACGTTAACACGTGCAGCCCCCTGGGCGGGGGTGACACCAACCCTAAAATTTCAAATGAAAAGGGGGGGTCGAGTGATACCTTATTTTAAAGGTCTTTTTGCGAATCGGTTGATGTTCCAACAGGATGGTGCCCCACCACATTACGTGTTCGACAATATCTAGATCAGACGTTTCCAGATCGATGGATTGGTAGAAGAGGTGCCATTGAATGGCCCCCAAGATCGCCAGATTTATCACCTTTGGATTGTTTTATGTGGGGTCATTTAAATAGCAAAATCAGCTGACATCATTAGAAGACCTGCGACAAAGAATTGTGAATGAAAATCTTTATTATTGCATGGAGAGTCATGGAGGCCATTTTCAACATTTACTTGCCTAACGGGTCAGTTCATTCTTCATTTTTAAATTACTTTGCTGCCAAATGTATTGATCTCCACTAATGATGATGTATTAGTTTTATCACTCGACCCCCATTTCCATTTAAGATTTTGGGGGTGGTGTCACCCCCGCTTGTGTCCCCCTCGAAAACAAAATCGACGGGTCTGAGCGTTTTTCAAAAAAAAAACTGAGCTTCCAGTAAATGCGTCTGTTTCGTTTTCGATGCGCCACCCTGTGTATTGAAGGTTCGGTGTGCTCGGTTGCACTCAGGTTTTGGTAGAAAACATCGTGAAAAAATTAATGAAATGATTAAGTAGAGGGCATAACATTGATTTTCCCTTTTATTTATATCATGTATTTACTTTCAGGAAATACAGGGAAATAAAACAAACCGAATCCGATCCAGGTATTATGAGTTCCCAAAATATATTTGACTCACTTTTAAGCATTATTTAGTAAAATGCTTGTAAGCCTTAAAATTTTTAACACAGTCTGCTGAAAATAAATTTGAATGAATGAATTTTTGTAACGAAAAGCTAAATAAGTCTCCAATCTACGCTGCCATGCAAAACTAACCGGACAAACAAAATTTTGTTTAAATTAAATTTTAAATAACTTGTTAACCTTTGCATCAATTTCGTTAATTTTTCCGTCAAGTTGTAGGTAATTCCATTTTCATAATTATCGACTGTCAATCTTGCAAAAAAAATTGAAAATGTTTGTTGTTATACAGGGTGTAACTAAAAGGTGCATTTTGTCCTAAATATTTCTGAACACCCTGTGGAAACATTGGGTTACTGAATAATGTGTCTTCGTATGAGAATCTCAAGCCTCAACTTTTCTCAACAGTCCTTTTTTTGATCCATGCCAATATCTCAATTATTGAAGAATATATGCTGTTTTGAAGAAAATCATGCGAATCATAGCCATAAACAAAAAATTGTTTCAAGCAGGCCTTGCCGGGTAAGAAATTGTTTCAAGTAGGCTGTGTCTGTTAGAATTTTTATGGCATGTCAAAAAGATTCTTGTCAAGCAATACTCAATAAAAATAACACTGGAACAAGTAGCGTAAGCGGTGTGTGCGTGGCAGTGTATTTTTCTAATTAGTTGGTACTATTCGTTGACTTTTTTGTACATAGTCAAATATTTCAATATTCAGCCTAGAAGGTAACGATTTTGATGAAAAAAAGTGTGAAAAATCGAGTCCGACACTGAATTTTTCAACCGTCCAGCTAGTTTTACGTTACTCCTAGGTAACTCTATTATCGTGCAAAATTTCAACAAAATCGGTTCAATAGTGTCAGAGGTTTGTGTTATTAAAGATTTGGTGTGTTTAGATAAAAACTGAATTTATAACTTTTTTATTTTCAGATATACATACTACTTACCATTTCACTATGACCATTTAAATACGGAACACCCTGTATATCTATTCTCAAATTACTGACATTGGAATTCTGAACCCAACAAGTTTTTTTGAGGCTTTTTGATCTATGAAAAAATAGTATGATGAATGTGGCAGTGGCCGAACAGTTTAGACAAAACTGGAATACAAAGTGAAATTTTGTATTCAACATAACACAACTGATGATTTTGGAGGTGATCATATCGCGTTGTTAACTTTTCGCTGGCAACACATACGTTGCTTATAGGTATTCCTGTAATTTTTAAAAAAAATATTAATCACAAAGGTGCTATTATGCCAGTACTCGGATAGTTTCTGATTGTCGGCCAGCATTTGATTGGCCAGTTTGAGACAGAACCGTATTTAATAATTTGTGATAGTAATGGGTTGTCCAATAGGGACGCAGGAAAGTAAACGTCAATTTGACATAGACGCCATCTTTGTTTTCTGTCACCGACATGTCATTTTGTTAGTTGAATGTTTACCATTGATCGCTATGGAGTCGTATTCGATTGAAGACCGCATTAAAGTTATTCAAGAACACTACAAAAATGGTGCAAAAATAAAAAACACGTTTCGCGCGCTTCGTGAACATTTCGGTCGCAACAACCGCCCAAACGAAACAACCATCGCTCGTCTGGTGCGTAAATTCGAGGCAACAGGTTCTGTGGCAAATCTGCCAGGTTCTGGCCGGCCAAGGAGCCTTCGCACACCGGAAAATATTGCTGTTGTGAAGGAGAGTGTGAGAGACGAAACAATCAACAACGCGTCGAACCCAAGAATTGGGCATTTCGAGAACCAGTTTGCTCCGCATTCTCCACAAGGATTTGAATGTACACGCCTACAAGATCCAATTGACGCAAGAGCTGCATCGGGCCGACCATTTTTCGCGCCGAACGTTCTCAGATTGGCTGCTTGAACACCGCCAAATTGATGCCAATTTTTCATCAAAAATCATGTTCAGCGACGAAGCGCATTTCACTTTGAATGGGACGGTAAACAAGCAAAACTGCCGCATCTGGGCGAACGAAAATCCTAGTGAGTATCAAGAGCAGCCGATGAATCCTCAAAAAGTGACTGTGTGGTGTGCATTGTGGTCAAAAGGCATCATCGGACCTTACTTTTTCGAAAATGCGGCCGGGGACACCGTTACCGTCAATTCTGAGCGATATCACGTGATGATAGAGGACTATTTTTTGCCGCAACTTGAAGGAATGGATATGGACGATGTTTATTTCCAACAAGACGGTGCAACATGCCATACAACCAACGTCAATATCCATCGATTGCAGTCCTTCTTCGGTGATCGCGTGATTTCGCGCAGAGGAAATGTGCCATGGCCACCAAGATCGTGCGATTTGACTCCCTTGGACTTCTTTTTATGGGGATATTTGAAAAGCAAAGTCTACGTCAACAAACCAGCCACCCTCCAGGAACTCAAAAACAACATCATTGCCGAGATAAATGCCATAGAACCGACCATGTTGCAAAATGTCATTGAAAATTTCGACCACCGCGTGGACGTCTGTAAATCCAGTCATCGTGAAGATTTGAGCGATATTATTTTTCATACATAAATGGTATAAATGAACCTTCAAAATAAAGTACCCAACTTGATTTGAATATCAATCTTTCTTGTTTTAATATGCGTTTACTTTCCTGCGTTCGTTTTGGACAACCCCATAGAATAACAATTTCAAATCAGCTGTCATTAAGAATTTTGTGAAAAGAAATTAAACACATCCATACTGAGTCTATTCATTATAGATGTTTTTATCAAAAATACATACAAACTAGGTAAAACTGAACAAGAAACTGTTTTCTTTCCTTTAATCCGGTCCTGCACTGTCGACTTTGAACTACCGTACTGTTTACATATTACAAGCAATTTTCCAACATTTCTCACAGTTTCGACTGTCTTCTTTAGGCTACTCCCACAATATATACAGGATTTATTTTTTTCTCGGTGTCCATTCCCGAATAAAGTGGAAATGTGAAATTTTATTTCAGTCTCGTGAAAAAATGGCGGCAAAATGGAAGTGGCCGGTTATTGGGACGCTATGAAAATTCGTACATTCCAGTAGTTGGACACAATATCACTGGCCATAATCCACATTATTAGTCATCTTTCGCTGTCCGTTCACTGGCTGGGGCTTCAGTCGTATACTAAGTGACATATAAATCCGAACACCCAGTTTAAATGGTTTTATTTTAATAAAATTTAAAAGTACTTAATGAAGCATGATAAGTAAATGATAAAAATTTCAAAATGCAAATTGCACTGCTTTAAAGCCCTTTGACCTTTAATAATGTGTGGATGCACCCTGATGTGCTACGCATTCTCCAACGCGCCTAGGCATGCTTCTGATCAGGTGGTCAATGTCCTCCTGAGGTATCTCATTCCAGGCAACCACCAACTCCTCTCAAAGTGCTTCTAGAGTCTGAGGAGGACGTTGCAAATTGAGCAATCTCCTACCCATCATATCCCACACGTGCTCAATTGTGGATAAGTCGGGAGATCTTGGTGGCCATGGTAACAATGTGACATCATTATGTTGAAAGAAGTCTATTGTGACTCTTGCAACATGTGGTCGGGCATTATCTTGTTGGAAAGTTGGATCTGCCAGGGTGTCAAGATAGGGTAAAAGATGGGGTTCTAGAACTTCGTGGATATAACGCTGCGCGTTCATGTTACCTCCGATGAAGATTAAAGGTGACCTGGAACCATAAGCTATAGCACCCCAAACCATAACTCCAACAGTGTGATGAACATGTCTTTCAACAAAAAACTGTGGATTCCTCGTTTCACCACGTCGCCTTCTAACCCTGGCACGACCATCGTGTATGCAACAAAATCGAGACTCGTCATTAAAGACAATACTGTTCCATTCCTTATCCCAGAGTGACCGTTGTCTGCACCACTCAAGGCGATTACATCGGTGTTCTCGAGTTAAAGGGAGGACCCAGTGTGGCCGGTATGAAAACAAGCCAAAACTTCTCATTCGTCGGTAAACACTTCGCATGCCAATAGGTCTTCCGTGTTCTGCAAACAATCCATTTGCAATGGACCTGCTAGTGGAGAAACGGTCCCTTAAGGCCAACAATCTTAGGCGGCGATCTTCACGGTCTGTTGTTCTACGGCGGCGTCCAGTGCCCCTTGCTCTTTGCGTACGGCCTTCTCGAAGCCATGCCTGACAACACCTAACCACAGTGTCTACACTTCT
This sequence comes from Acanthoscelides obtectus, assembly GCA_963669975.1. Lineage (NCBI taxonomy): Eukaryota > Metazoa > Arthropoda > Insecta > Coleoptera > Chrysomelidae > Acanthoscelides > Acanthoscelides obtectus. Next base: position 99,773,902 of record CAVLJG010000006.1, on the reverse strand, counting down.
TTGCACTCTAACTGCAATTGCCCGAAAAGAAGGTCCAGCTTCCCGAAGTCCCACTATACGGCCCCTATCAAACTCACTAAGTTGACGAAATCGTACACGTCTCCGTACTCTAGGCATCGTAACCGATCGTAAAGGATGTCAAGAACCAAAATCCGCCAACGTTGATTCTTTACTGCGGCTGAAATATTCATTTTTAGAGCGTTAGTGAATTAAAAAAAAGCAGTATAAAAACCGGAATGTCCAACTGATAAGGCTGAAAATTTTTTCACTTGTTATTTACAGTAAGATAAATACATTCACCAACTTTTATTTATATTTATATGTCACTTAGTATATTTTGGTTTTTGGCGAAAAATTGGGTAGTTTCTATTTTTTAAGAGAAAATGATAGATTGATAACGACCTCGCCATTCCAACAGTCTGACACTGTCACAAATTAGTTGATGAATTTGTTACCAATTACCAGCAAGTATAGGACTTCAAATATTCAAGTTTTACCAATAATATAACACTTGGTAGTGTCCGGGTTACTGACACATTCACCATATTCTTGAAAATATTAGGTACAATAACTTCCAAGCTTCGTACCGGTGGCAACCCGAAAATTTGAGTTTTCTGGATTCAAAACTTCTTTACTACGATCAAAGGTGATTTTGAGGCAAGGTAATGGAAAAAACGTCAAATTGTTTGAAACAACTAGGGTATTAAAAGTTCCTCAATATCCGTTTTTTGACATTGCACAAATCCTTGACTATTGAATCAACAACAAATCATCAAAACGTTTTAGTATGTCATATTAATCTTGTTTTCTTGGTAGGGACTATCTTCTTGTACAAAATCGCTCAACATTGACAATCTGCCAGATCGCTAAGCACTCAAAGGAACTCGGTCTGTTTAAAACTAAATGTTCAAAAAATAGTATTATTCAAGCATTAATTCCATTAGTCTAAATTTTTGCATTTTAATTAGACTCGTTCAAAAAATAGATAGGACTTTTTTTCAGTACGAATGATTGCTGCTTGAATACAGCTAAACATACTCAATTACATCAGGTAACGGCCATACCACGCTGAAAACGCCGGCTCTCGTCCGATCGCCGAAGCTAAGCAGCGTCGGGCGCGGTTAGTACTTGGATGGGTGACCGCTTGGGAACACCGCGTGTCGTTAGCTTTTTTTGACTTTCTGAGCGTGCTTCGTGCTTTTATGTTCTTGTTCTTTGCTATATTAAAGTTTTCTGATATACAGAGAAATCCAAATGTCACTGAAGAAGTAACGTGTACGAGAGATAACTGAAAATGGGTGTAGTGGTGACGGAGCTAGAGCCAAAGACACGAAAAAAAAACTTGCATAATCTTCGTTTTCTGACATTTCAGATGCCCCGATTATTTTCGGAATACTTTTTTTGTAGAGGCTTGGGGGCTGTAGAGGGTAGGGGGTTCTAGATGTAACGTCTTCAGTATGAGACAAAGACTCTATCATTAAGATGCTTCTGATTCCGGTAACAACGGGAAAACTCCTTTCTTTTGAAACCTCCAACGCAGGCGTAGGAAGTACAGAGTCAATCTACTCGATGCCATTTCTTATGTACGTGGGCGTACCTAACTTTGATCTAATAGAGGATAATTTTTCGCTCTTTTGTTGTTATAATAGCTACTCCTACAACAGGTTACTCTACGTTATCTAAAGGACTGCAGATTTTATCTTCAGGCTTTGTCAAGAAGGTAGACTGTACAGGGTGTCCGCAAAGTTGGGGTTTTCCTTTTCAGAAACAACTACCCTTGAAATAACAAAGGTAATGTGTAGTGAAACGAGGGCGACCAAGTAAAAAAAAATAAAGGAAAAAGTACTCACTCTCCAGTTGACGAGAAGGGCTAAGTACGTCTCTGCCCGAAATCGTACCGCTCCAACAGAAAATGAAATCAGCTGATGCGCTACCGAGCAGACGCCGGCGGTGGTGCGGACCACGAACAGAGGTAACAAATAAGACGGCGTTGCCGCGTTTTCAGTTTTTAGGTAAACGTACTTTATAGGTATTGTTCGAAGTTATCGCCATTTGATTCAAAAACACAGGTGCGTGCACGACGTAGCCAAGCATCGGTGCAGGCTTTGAGAATGGAGTCCCTCCCCCGAATGAAAGCACCAGCTTGTTCAATTCTAAGACGAAGTTCGTCAACCGTATGCACTTCAGTTTTGTACACTAAGCGTTTCATTTCTCCCCAAAGAAAAAAATCACATGGTGTTAAGTCTGGAGATGGCGGAGGCCACGCTACGGGTCCATTACGTCCAATCCACCTATTCGGAAATAATTCATTTAAAAACTCACGCACTTCGCGTCTAAAATGGGGCGGTGCACCATCGTGCAGAAACCACATTGATTGTCTTACACTTAATGGCACATCTTCTAACAAGGAAGGCAAAATGTTGCGTAAAAAGTCTAGGTATTGCATCCCGTCCAATCGATTTGGGAGAATAAATGGTCCAATGAGCATACCGTTCACCATGCCAGCCCAAACATTCACCGAAAATGTTTGTTGAAAATGTGCCCGACGGACAGCGTGCGGATTTTCTACTGACCAAACATGAGTGTTGCGAAAGTTATTCACCCCATTACGCGTGAACGTAGATTCGTCTGCCACCAATATGCACTTCAAAAAGTCCGGATTATTGTCATGTTGATGCAACAACCACTCACAAAACCGCACTCTTGCTGGAAAATTGTCAGGTTGAAGGGCTTGTACACGTAGGACGTGAAACGGATACAGCCCCTCTTCACGCAGCGTTTGCCACACTTTAGTTTTTGATACTTGCACTTCTCTAGCCACGTCTCTAGTGCTTGTCGAGGGATTATCGTCTACGCGATTCAGTAGTTCTTCCTCAACTTGCACCATTCGTGGTTTCTAGGCCTCCCACTGTGCCCACCTCGAAATTCCTCCAAATGGCCCGTATCCCTGACTCTCTGGACCAGGTACACAAATCTGCGGGGCCTTGGATGATGTCGTCTAGGGAAACGATTTGCATACACTCGCGACGCCTCTGTAGCATTTTGAAGACATTCGCCATAAATTAACAACATATCAACGAGTTCATTATTGGTGTATGAGTGTGCCATTATTATTTTTTTTGAAACGCAATCGATTATACGGGTTCGTTTACCTCTACACGCGTGACCGTAACCGTCGGTTGAAGGTTGCATACTGACCTGACACACTGACCCCGACCCAGTTCTGTCGTCGGGTTGAGCCAGTGACCTTGTACCACTCGGGGATGTCGCGGGTCGCGGCTACAGGACGGTATTCAGATATTTTTGATGTTGCAGAGCCCTTTATCTCGGTTCCCTTAAGACATTGGTGTTTATGGTACGAAGAAAAATTGCTTATGTTTTCAAGATCTACACGTCGTGTAAAGGAAAACCCCAACTTTGCGGACACCCTGTATATTTTGCATATTGGTTTGATTGAACCTCCACTGCTATTTAACTTATACTTAAACGATATTTTCCAAATTGATTCTATTGGCAAAATAACCAGTTTTGCAGATGATACTGCAATAATAGATATATGAGGAGGCACTGACTGGTTTAATATAAAAATAGCAGAAAATTAATTAAGCACTAACTATTCTAAAACACATTTTTACGATTTGCATCGTATGCTAGACGTTTGCCAAATTAGACAAATTTCTCCATCAACATTGATGACGATCTGCAAGTTAATAGAGCGCTGAACATAAAATACCTTGGAATAGAATTGGATTTTCACTTAGGTTGGGACATGCACGTGATTTATATCTTGAAGGAAGTTAGATTTGTATCGAACAAAATTAAATACCCTGCGTACATTTTCGTACGTTATACCATACACTGATTGAGCCTCATCTCACATTTGGTATATTAACCATGGGGAGCTGCATATTTTTCAAAAATGTATTCTAAGAAACTTCATCCCACTGACAAATTATACGCAGATGTACCAATGTATGATATAAGAAAACTTTATTTCCTGCACATCACTCACTACCATAAATTTGTCAACACCGACCAGAACATTAAGTATTATCATTATACAAGGTACAAAATTCGTGGCACAATAGTTCCTCAGCCACAAAAACCTATAATGCAGCGGTCGTATCTCTAAAGCGCAACATTTTAAGAAATAATTCCAAAATAATTAAAGATTTACATTTCGTAATTATTTCAAAATAAATTTGAAAAAGTGGCTACATTCTATAATCCTGGACTGAAATTATAAATAAACTGATACATCCGAACATAAACATCTGCTGTGACTATTTTTGGCCCTTTTTTGTAATTTGTGTTCTATATTTGCAACTTAAAATTATTAGTCAATTATGTTCTCCTTGTACGTTGAGTGAATAATAATAATAATTATTATACAGGGTGGCGCGTCGAAAACGAAACAGACGCATTTACAGCTCAGTTTTTTTTTTGAAAGACGCTCAGACCCGCCGATTTTGTTTTCGAGAGGGACACAAGTTTGGCAAAAAATCACGTCAGCACGTGCAGCCCCCTAAGCGGGGGTGACACCACCCCCAAAATCTTAAATGGAAAGGGGGGTCGAGTGATACCTTATTTTAAAGGTCTTTCAATTCCCTTTATAGTGATATAAAATTGATGTACTTCAGTTGTGTAGTTTTGAAGATTTATTGATTTAAAGCTTAAATAAAACTAATACATCATCATTAGTGGAGATCAATACATTTGGCAGCAAAGTAATTTAAAAATGAAGAACGAACTGACCCGTTAGGCAAGTAGATGTTGAAAATGGCCACCATGACTCTCCATGCAATAATAAATGTTCAAAAATCACCAGCCTACGCCTGCACCAAGGTATTCAATAAGTTGCCATCAATACTAAAAGATATTAGATGCTCAAATAGGTTCAAGAAAGAGCTGAGGAGTCTGTTAATAGAAAGATGCTATTACACAGTAGCCGAGTTTCTTTCAGGGTAAGAGTGATGCACCAAAAAATTAAATAGGAAACTATGGCTGTATATATGTGTGTATATATGTATATGTATATATGTATATGTATGTGTGTCTATATATATGTATGTGTATATATGTGTGTCTATATTTACTCGTATATGCGTACCTATTTTTTTTTTCTATTTTTATTGTACTTACTTCTTTTACACCTTGTTCTGTTTATTATTATAGTATCTGTTGTTTTCTCGACTAAACTGTGTTTCTTTCCATTTAAACCGACAAATTTATGTATTTATACTTAACTATATTTTTAATTTTTGTAGATAATAATGTACTCATAGTGATATGCCTGACGAGTCTTATATCATTTCTATGATCCGAAGACAATAAAGCATCTATCTATCTCTCTAAAGATTTTGTTCAAAACGTTGCCGCACATTTTGCAATATTTGAGGAGTAATTTGAAGGCACTCATTCACAATTCTGTGACGCAGGTCTTCTAATGATGTTGGCCGAGTAGCATAGATTTTGCTTTTTAAATGACCTCACATAAAGAAATCCAAAGGTTATAAATCTGGCGATCTTGGGGGCCATTTAATGGCACCACTTCTACCAATCCATCGATCTGGAAACGTCTGATCTAAATATTGTTGAACACGTAATGCGTAATGTGGTGGGGCACCCTCCTGTTTGAACATACAACCTATTCGCAATGTAACACCGATCATTCTGATTTTCAATTATGGCTGTTAATGCAGGATCTATGGCGTCTTCCAGTAATTCTAAATACATTTCACCGGTCAAATTTCCAGGTAAGAAAAAGGGACCAACTAAATGGTCGCCAAAAATACCAGCCCAAACATTTAATTTTTGTGGCTGCTGAGCATGAACCTCATGATAAATTCTGGGATTAGAATCGGACCAGTATCGGCAGTTATGACGATTTACTACGTCATTTAAGAAAAAGGAACATTCTTCGGAAAAGCAAGTGTTGAATAGAAAATGTTCATCGTTTATAATTCGTTCACTCATATCTTCCCAAAATTGTAATCGCCGATCAAAATCGTCTTGTACCAGGTGAATTTTATACGGATGAAAACTATGGGCCTTTAGAATCCGTTGGAAAGTAAGTCGACTAACACCACACACAGTCTCCAATTTGAGGGTACTTAACGTAGGATCTACATAACCTTGCCCTAAAACCCCCACTTCTATTGCTTCGTTCCTTATGGGATTTTCAATGTTGCGTTTTTTATTGGCGACTGACCCAGTTTCCCGAAATTTAGCTACAAGTTCTAGAACATACTTTCGATGCACGTTACTGTTCTCATGTCGCTCATTAAATATTTCTGCTGTTCTATTAGCGCACTGATTATTTCCGAAAACTATTTCGATAATTTCAACTCTTTCTGCTGTGGTTAATTTATGTAATAAAGCGTTACAAGTTATTTTAGCAACAAAGTTTGATCAAATCAATCGCAAAATTCCTATTTAAAATAAGTATGATCAACAAAATAACTATTTTGCCACAAAAAAACGCTCCAATGGCTATTTTCAACAACAAAATGATAAACAAACCATGGGCGTAGTGAAGAAAAGCATTTACTTATTAAGTTAATTTATTTTTTTTTTGTTCTGTTATTGGCACTGGTCGATAACCAACTGGCCAGATCCTTATGTTCAGTATAATGCTATGCTTTAATAGAAAATAGAACATCCATTACTTAATATTACTATTGTATATTATTTCTATTATAGTTACATAGAGTATGCGAACACATATTTCTCCTTTTTTAAAGTTTTTTTTAACCAATACTTTTTACTTATTTTTTGCTTTTCTCTATTTTGTTTATAAGATTGTTTTTTTTAATTATGCATATCTACATATATATATACAGGGTTATCCAAATTAAGTGTCCACCATTAGTAACTTTGTTATTAGTGAAAATACAAAGTTGTTTGAATTAGCAAACTAGTAGCATTTTTAACGCTGGTAAAAATGAGAAATAAAAAAAAACAATTGAGAGTCGTTATTTTTTTTAATGGAAACCCCTGTATATTATATTTTTTTCTGTTAAAGCATCAAATTTTAAAACAAAAAAGCTTACAATAACTTTTCTCCTAGGTTACAAATTGTTGAAGTTATGGCCTCCAATCTGAAACAATTAAATTGTATCGACAAACTTTATTTTCAACATCAACTTATAATCTTACAAAATACAATAACAATTTTTTTTAAAGAAGATGCTCGAAAACACCACCTTGTTCTTCAATACATTTTTGGGCACGTTTTTCAACTGCTCGAACTGTCTTAAGTATGGTCCTACCATCTATCTGGGTTATCTTTTCCCTAACTGCAGTCTTTAACGCGTCAAGGTTATCGTACCTTCGCTTGTAAATTTGGTTCTTTAAGTAACCCCACAAGAAGTAATCAAGTGGGTTTAGATCTGGTGATCTGGGAGGCCACTGTATTGGGCCATTTGTTCCTATCCACTGATCATTAAAAGTAGTACTTAGAAAATGATAAGTACCTCTGGAGTTGTGGGCAGGTGCGCCATCTTGCTGAAAATGCAGATGATGTCTACTTATAAGATCCAATTCGTCTAAGAAATTAGTCAGAATTTCTGACATAAATTCCACATATCTTTCACCAGTTAGGGTTCCCTCATAAAAGAACGGGCCAACAATTTTTGAACCAATTATACCGCACCAAACGTTGAAACTGAAACGGACTTGTGGGCCTCTTGGATGTACTAACAAAAGATTTTCTCTTGACCAATAATGGTGGTTTTTTCTATTAAACATTCCAGAATTTGAAAAATTTGATTCATCTGTCCATAAAAGGTAACGAAAGTTATTTACATTTTGGCGACAGAAGCTAAGATACCAATGGCAAAAAACAAGTCTTCTCTCTGGATCCCCTGCCAAAAGCGTTTGAACTGGTCGGTACTTATACGGAATAAATTTGTATTTTTTTAAAATCCTTTGAACGGTACCATAACTGAAATTAGAGTCCTTGAGAATATCTGCTATTGAATTCTCACGATAAGCTTCAAAATATCCAATAACTGCAATTTCCGTGGCCTCGCTTATTATGAATTCTTTTTTTGCCCTTGTTTTAGCAAAAACATTTTCGTTGCCCCTAAATTTTCGATAAAGTCTCAGAAAATATCGTTCATACGGTTGAATGCGAGCGGGATATAATTCACTGTAGTATTCTCTTGCTCTCAAGGAGGATTTTCTGCACACTAAATAGCATTCTAACATATCACACTTTTCTTCATAGGAGAACATTTTTCTTTAAATTAATGACACAATAAAGCCTATAAACAAGTATTTACACTAATGTTTGACATTATTTGATTTTATCATTGTTTTCCAAAGCCTTCTAGTTGCGAGTATGTCCAGTTTAACAATTTGTCGCTTATCTTAATGCTGTCAAATCGCGAACGCCATGTTGTTTTCATAGCCGTCTTAATATTATAATACTGCAAATAATTAAAAATATTTATCGTTATTTTGACTTTATTTTAGCGGAAAAGTCATTATGAACTTTTTTGTTTAAAATTTGATGCTTTAACAGAAAAAAATATAATATACAGGGGTTTCCATTTAAAAAAATGTTATTTTACTGAAAAAAATCAAAATAACGACTCTCAATTGTTTTTTTTTATTTCTCATTTTTACCAGCGTTAAAAATGCTACTAGTTTGCTAATTTAAACAACTTTGTATTTTTACTAATAACAAAGTTACCAATGGTGGACACTTAATTTGGATAACCCTGTATATATTACTTTTTATTTTTTCAAACAAACTTACTGTGATTTACATAAGTAAATTCTTTTAGTCAAATTTCTTCTGAAAGTAGTACAAACTAATCTGATGTACCTATTAAAGTCTACTTTAAGCTTTAAATCAATAAATCTTTAAAACTACTGAACTGAAGATCATGTATTTTACATCATTATAAAGGGAATTGAAAGACCTTTAAAATAAGGTATCACTCACCCCCCTTTCCTAATACATTTTAGGCTTGGTGTCACCCCCGCCCAGGGGACTGCACGTGTTAACGCGATTTTTTGCCTAACTTGTGTCCCCCTCGAAAACAAAATCGACAGGTCTGAGCATTTTCCAAAAAAAAAATGAGCTGCGTCTGTTTCGTTTTCGATGCGCCACCCTGTACAGCGTTACGTTTGGAACTAAACCGAGTATAATCTAACAGATCGCAGAATCAACCTGCTTGACACCAAGTTTTGACTTACGCTAAGGACCAATCGTAGAGCGTATCCACAGAGAAAGAACAGCAACACGAACGGACTCGGCGCGCCGTTGCATCTGATCAGCGTGTGCATCACTAGCTCCTAATGTAACTAGTTCCTGATGTGCGGGGTTGCGTCAAAGCGTGGCCCGTTGATGATGACGCCCGTTCATATAATCTCGACAACAATTACCGCGAAACAATGCAATTTAGGAATGGATCCGACGGCTTTATACGCGGACGACGCCGAAGAAGATCTCGGCAGATTAGGTAAGATCCTCTTCAAGTGATGGGGACTGTATGCGTGAACTCATATGATTGCAGTTAGATGTTAGTAGGGGACGTTTATGGTATTGATCAAATGTGTTCAATTTTTCATATACTATGATGGCATCAAAAAGACGTAGATACATTAGTGTACTGTTTTAACATGAAATTTTTCTGAGATTGATAAATTGAATGGGAGCTTCATTTCTTCGGAAGTCGGCATAAGGGGCCGTCAAGTATTACGTCAGCACTATGGGGGGGGTCTTTTCTTTGCCTATTTTGGATGACATGGGGGTCGGGGAGTCTAGATTATGATTACGTCATCGGTAGTTATTTACTTTTTTACACGAATGGCAACCCTCACATTGTCTTTGCTTGAAAACGAAACGCATTTTCGGGGATTCCCGCAAATAATGCATACGTTTAGTGAACAGCGCGCGGTAATTCCCCTACTCGCTTTAGAACCGAGTAGGGGAATTACCGCGCGGTGTTCACTTGTCTAAATTTCTTCTATCAGTGTATTGTTTCGTTTGGATACTATAGCGAGTAGGCGTATTGTAAGCATATTGAAGCAAGTTAACATTTGTGTTACCATTGATTCCATTAGCCAAAGTTTAATGTTTAAATAAGATGTCGTTTCACATAGACAAATCCAAGTTATACCAAAAATAGTTTGAAAGTTTTAAAAATCTCAAACAAGTACGAAAGCACAAAATGTACAAAAGTTAGTTAACGAAGTGTGGCGAAATTACAAATTACAAGCAAAATCCGACAAGGAACTAGATATTATTGTATCTAAGAGAATCGAACAAGAATTGCAAGCGGCGACTAAGAATAATCCAAACTACTAAATTTTTTTTCTAAGGTGAGTGACGAAATCATTTTAGGTACCTATGAGTACTAGAAATTTTAGAAATCGCCAAAAAGTTTTTCTTTACTGATTAGAAAATATTATGGCCTATCTCAAAGTATAGAGGTAATGTTCATCATATTATAGATTTATTTCTTATGATTGATTCCGTCAATTGGTCACAAAGTACAGGATGTTAGTTTTATACATGTACTAAGTGACATATAAATCCGAACACCCAGTATAAATGGTTTTATTTTAATAAAAGTTGGTGAATGTATTTATCTTACTGTAAATAACAAGTGAAAAAATTTTCAGCCTTATCAGTTGGACATTCCGGTTTTTATACTGCTTTTTTTTAATTCACTAACGCTCTAAAAATGAATATTTCAGCCGCAGTAAAGAATCAACGTTGGCGGATTTTGGTTCTTGACATCCTTTACGATCGGTTACGATGCCTAGAGTACGGAGACCTGTACGATTTCGTCAACTTAGTGAGTTTGATAGGGGCCGTATAGTGGGACTTCGGGAAGCTGGACCTTCTTTTCGGGCAATTCCAGTTAGAGTGCAAAGAAGTGTAGACACTGTGGTTAGGTGTTGTCAGGCATGGCTTCGAGAAGGCCCTACGCAAAGAGCAAGGGGCACTGGACGCTGCCGTAGAACAACAGACCGTGAAGATCGCCGCCTAAGGTTATTGGCTTTAAGGGACCGTTTCTCCACTACCAGGTCCATTGCAAATGAATGGTTTGCAGAACACGGAAGACCTATTGGCATGCAAAGTGTTTACCGACGAATGAGAAGTCTTGGCTTGTTTTCATACCTTCCACACTGGGTCCTCCCTTTAACTCGAGAACACCGACGTAATCGCCTTGAGTGGTTCAGACAACGGTCACTCTGGGATCAGGAATGGAACAGTATTGCCTTTAGTGACGAGTCTCGATTTTGTTTAGGCATGCACGATGGTCGTGCCAGGGTTAGAAGGCGACGTGGTGAAAGGAGGAATCCACAGTTTTTTGTTGAAAGACATGTTCATCACACTGTTGGAGTTATGGTTGGGGGTGCTATAGCTTATGGTTCCAGGTCACCTTTAATCTTCAACAGAGGTAACTTGAACGCGCAGCGTTATATCCACGAAGTTCTAGAACCCCATCTTTTACCCTATCTTGACACCCTGGCAGATCCAACTTTCCAACAAGATAATGCCTGACCACATGTTGCAAGAGTCACAATAGACTACGTTCAACATAGTGATGTCACATTGTTACCATGGCCACCAAGATCTCCCGACTTATCCCCAATTGAGCACGTGTGGGATATGATGGGTAGGAGATTGCTCAATTTGCAACGTCCTCCTCAGACTCTAGAAGCACTTCGAGAGGAGTTGGTGGTTGCCTGGAATGAGATACCACAGGAGGACATTGACCACCTGATCAGAAGCATGCCTAGGCGCGTTGGAGAATGTGTAGCACATCAGGGTGCATCCACACATTATTAAAGGTCAAAGGGCTTTAAAGCAGTGCAATCATTTTGAAATTTTTATCATTTACTTATTATGCTTCATTAAGTACTTATACAAAATTTTATTAAAATAAAACCATTTAAACTGGGTGTTCGGATTTATATGTCACTTAGTATATATACAGAAAACTAACAACCTGTATTTTTGACCGGAACGAATTGCTCTTTTAAACATATTAGATTTAAAGCCATAGGGTTTTGTATTTACCGTATACATTGCCATACTTTGTATTTATGTAGCTTAATAAGAGAATCTTTAGCAGAAGCCATAGAAAGTTTTTATTTTTAGGCAACCTGTAAACCTGCAGAAAAAAACACAAATTATATATTCAGCTTGAAATATTAAAAAAGAGGAAGAAGATAAAATAAAACCCGGTAATGAATCACAACAACAATGCGAAATTAATGAAAATACAGATAAACAGAGAGCAAAACCTTCTCAGGGAGCCTTGAAAAATAAGATTGCTCTACTCGAATGCTTTGTATTCTGCCAGAGATACTATCCCAGGCCGTGCTGAAGTTGATAAACAGATCATTAAGTTGCGGGAGGAAATAAAAAACAGCAAAACAGTCTTTAAACAGGAAGGTTCAAAACGCAGTTGCCCAGAAGAAACACAGGGATGGTATGAAAAGAAAGTTAGAAGATATTTGTCATGAAAATCCAGAAATAAAAAAAATACTATCTCTGAGGGATTCAGTGGGACGTCCTAATCTTGAAAGCAATCAATATTCAGTATTGAAAACAATCGCGGATATAGCTTTATTTGGGAGCGCAGCAGATGATAGAAGACGAACGGAATCAATTCGCAGCGTAAAAGCTCTTGATGAACTCACGCAAGAATTACATAAAATAGGATTTGACATTAGTCGCAGTGGGACATATCTTCGTTTGATTCCCAGCAAATCTAATTCTGCAGAGGGACGAAGACATGTATCGACAGTCCCTGTTAAGCTCATTCGGGCTCAAACTGATCACCACAAGAGCCACTTAGATAGCAAGTTCGCTGAAACATCAATCCAATATTTAGAGAACATAGCATCCCTACTTGGTCCAGATCAAGTATTTTTCATATCTCAAGATGATTAAGCTCGAGTCCCTATTGGCGTAACTGCGGCAAATAAGCAAGCACCTCTTCTAATGCACATGGAATATAGAATCAAATTGCCTGATCACGATTGGGTAATCGCTGAGCGTCATAAATTAATACCATCTGTTTATGCTGGTATCAAAATCACTTCCAATATGCTAGGACAACCGCAAGCCGTTGGATATGCTGGACCAACATACATCGCTATTCGAAGTGGAAAGTATAGTTCATCTACTGCTAATACTCATGCTCAGGATGTCGAGACGCTTCTCGAATTTGAAGAGTTTCGACCATTAGCTAAAACTGACCATGGACTAGTAAAACCAGTGGTAATCATGACGGTTGATAGAGGGCCAGATGAAAATCCACGTTATCAAAAAGTCATAGGGTTTGCTATACAACAATTTAAACGACATGATCTCGATGCATTGTTTTTAGCTACCAATGCTCCTGGAAGAAGTGCATATAACAGAGTAGAGCGCAGAATGGCTCCTCTTAGTCGGGAACTGGCTGGTTTAATATTGCCTCATGACCTTTTTGGGTCTCATTTCTATGAACGTGGCGTTACAATTGATGAACATTTAGAAAAATCTAATTTCGAATTTGCAGGAAATGTATTAGCTGAAGTATGGAGTTCAATGGAAATTGATGGCTATAATGTTAATGCAAAATATGTTGCGGCAGGTGAACAAGATCTTCCTGATTTTCCAGACATTAAATGGTATTCAGAACATGTGCCTGAGAGCCAATACTTGCTTCAAATTGTAAAATGTCGAAATACAGAATGCTGTCGTCCAAGAAGTGGCCTATTCAGATTGCTAGACAATAGGTTTCTTCCACCACCTGTAAAAGTAAAAGGAACACTTGATGACTTGGTTTTGGATGAAGGAGGGCAATTTCTTAATCTTCCAGTCAATTTAGCTCTGCGCTTAAGTGCTTCACTCAAAGATTTCCTGCAAAGGCCCTACGATTATTCTTGTCCGACGGTAAAATTGAGGCTATCAAGTCGAACATGCAAAACGTGTGGTCTTTATCATGCTTCCGTCAAGGCACTAAATCGTCACATCGAAAATATCCATAAAAAAGTAAACACAGCACACTGATAGGAAAGTTAGACCTGTAAGAGTCGCTGCTCGTCGTGCTAATGAACTGATGTGCATTATTCAAACTTTAGAGCACCATGATGTTGAATGGCTCGATGAGAACGACGTAGACATTCCAAAATCCGATGAAAGCGAGCAAACTCACAACAATGAGCAGCAATCGAAGCAATCCAATCATGGATTCGGGTTTCATGGACTGAAGACTGTTAATTTGAACTTAATATATGTACCAAAAATTTAATATAAGTTTGTTATGTTAGTAAGATATAATATTTTTGTCCTCTACTCTACGTTGAATACCGTATCAGTAAAATATAATCTCCATCCTAAATCCATTTTCTTATTTTTCAAATTATAATTATAACGTATAATTATAATATTAAAAAAATCAATACATTAATTGACAAATGTTTACGTAAGCATGGGGGGAGGGGGTAAGAGCTTTGCTTACTTTTGCTGACAATGGGGATGGGAAGGTAAATAAATGTAATAAATCTGCTTACGTAATACTTGAACGGCCCCTAAGTATATAACAATATTAATTTTTTGAGTTATTAGAGTCAAATGGAAAAAATAGAGGGTATGCGTATCTGAATTCGAACAAAAATGTATTTGCCTTCATAGGTTGGGACACCCTATACGCTATTAGTAGTCCATTTATGCTCGGACACAACAAAGATGCACCGCGGCAAAGCGGCAGCCGTCCAAGCCTTGCAATAGCTGTTGGTCATACGGCACTAAAACTACGAACAATCGCAGGAATAGACAGGATAGAACTCAGGCTCGGGGTATCGCCAGCACACCGACGCCGGCAGTTGCTGTTCATATTCGGTGCCTTCCAAGCGTGTGTGTATACGTTAGAATGTCGTCTACGGATACAGCAGATGCAACTGAGAACACTTCTCCCAATCCTTCTTCCAGCCATGCGTCCTCTTCAGGGATGTCTCCGCCCCGAAAACGTGACAAGAAGGGTCATTTGAATATTCAGGCAAAAGAAACTGTCCTTAACGTTTAACGAATTGAAAATTGATGATATTGAAAGACGTGTGGCGAACAGAGCAGGCTTATGTCCTAAGACGATTTTCAACATTGTTAAAGAATATAAAAAAATGTCTCCAGCACACAAAGGGCTGCGTTACAGGAAGCTGTTGGATACAGTTGATAACTTTGATCGGAATTCCATCAGACCAAAGGTGCACCAATTTTTTGAAAGGTAGGAACTACCCATCATAGACAAAGTATTACAAAAGGTTAATAGTGATGAAGGCTTACGTACTTTCAAAAGGACGACCACAATCTATAGTTTACTCGAAGAACTTGATTTTAAGTATAGAAAACAAGGCAGAAATAGTATTTTGATGGACAGCCAAAAGGTTATTTAAAATCAATAAAGCAATACCGCGACCAGGGCAGGAAGATTTATTACTTGCATAAAGCCTGGATAAATGCAGGACATACAAAATCTAAAGTATGGGCCGACTCTACAATTAAATCAGCAAAACAAGCCTCCTTAGATGGACTAACTACTACTAAAGAATCCGTGTCTAACCAATTCGTCATTTGTGTTGTAAAAATGATGTCAAGTAGACTGAATCTAACACTAAACTTAGCTATATCTGGTAGATTAGGAACCAACACCTGTTAGATATTCTGCGTGTATTATTATTTGAGTTTGAATTGTATATACATACGAGCTCCTTTCCACTTCAGTTGGCCCACTTCAAGATTTGTACCAAAATATGCCTTTATAAAAGAAACTATTTACTTCTAAAACAATTTATTTTCTCAAAAACATTTTAGATACACTCTAGTCGTGAAAAATACATATTTGAAATCACTTAGACCTATAACTAATAGAACATCTGAACAAATAAAAAATGTGCGAATAAATGCGCGAAGTTAACAAAGCAACAATTGAAAGATTACCGTTGGGTAACATCACCTTTATTTTTTATTACGGCTGAAATTCTTTGGGGCATAGTGTTAACCAAGTTTTGGCAAAAATTTGGTATAAAACAATCCCATATTTCTTGAAGCTTTTGTCTCAGTTCGGTGATTGTACGAGCAGGATGTTGTCGTAGAACCTTTTTCATCTCGTGCCACAAAGTTTCAATAGGTGACAGATCTGGACTGCTAGAAACCCATTTCAAAAGTGGTACATTATTTTCTTCCATCCATTTTATAGCCTTTTTTGAGGTATGGCACGCTGCACCATCTTGCTGAAACACAAAATCTTGGCCGGATGTCAAACATTCTTCCATCACTGGTAAAAGCGATTCTTCTAAAATTGCCAAATATTTGTTTGTATTCAAATTTCCATCAATAAAATGAAGTTTTCCTAGTCCTTTTGATGACATACTGCGCCAGGCCATAATGGATGCTGGAAATTTCACTTTTCTCTTCAGACAGTCAACATCGAATGCTTATTTTTTTTCGAATAACTCTACTGCGACTGTCACCAACACAAACTTCGAATCGGACCACATCACTGCATTGTATTGCACTCCATTGTTGAGGTGTCCATTGTCTATGTTCTTTAGCCCTTGCAAGTGCTAAATCCCAGGTTGATGGCATCTCTATGAGTTGTGAACCTCGAAATTCTCCTTCCAACAGCGTAACTCCACAGAGCACTTAATTGTAAATATACTAAGTGACATATAAATCCGAACACCCAGTTTAAATTGTTTTAATTTAATAAAATTTTGTATAAGTACTTAATAAAGCATAATAAGTAAATGATAAAAATTTCAAAATGATTGCACTGCTTTAAAGCCCTTTGACCTTTAATAATGTGTGGATGCACCCTGATGTGCTATGCATTCTCCAACGTGCCTAGGCATGCTTCTGATCAGGTGGTCAATGCCCTCCTGTGGTATCTCATACCAGGCAACCACCAACTCCTCTCGAAGTGCTTCTAGAGTCTGAGGAGGACGTTGCAAATTGAGCAATCTCCTACCCATCATATCCCACACGTGCTCAATTGGGGATAAGTCGGGAGATCTTGGTGGCCATGGTAACAATGTGATATCATTATGTTGAAAGAAGTCTATTGTGACTCTTGCAACATGTGGTCGGGCATTATCTTGTTGGAAAGTTGGATCTGCCAGGGTGTCAAGATAGGGTAAAAGATGGGGTTTTAGAACTTCGTGGATATAACGCTGCGCGTTCATGTTACCTCTGATGAAGATTCAAGCATCCCACAAACCGGCGCGAAATATTCGCTTTGGCTGCGATGAATTCGCGATCAGATTAAAACGCGGCGGTTTACGGACAGGCTCAGACTTGTGCGAAGCGAATACAATTGTTCCAGCGTTTTTATCGCGGCGTATTTCAGTTCGCCTTTGACAGCGTTTTTGACGCCGGTCTTCAAAAATTCGCAATGGCAAAAACGGAATTATTGATAGAAATCGTGAAAAAGTATCCTTGTTTGTATGATTTGTCGAGCGATGAATACAGGAATGTGAGAAAGAAAGACAAGATTTGGATGGAAATAGGAAAAGAATTAAATACATGGCTATAAAGAAGATGAAAATGCTGATGTAGATGCAGAAGATGCACAGAACGCCTCGGCAACACAGACAGCACCACCTTCTTCATTGAACACTACAGCAGTGACTACTCCAGGGCACACCTTTCCGCAGACTGCAACTACACCAAAATATAAAACGAGCAGAAAACGCTATGAACCACCATCTTCGTCTGTACAACAGCTCATTAATTATTTTGAAGGTAAAAAACCTAAAAAAGAGAACGAGGCCATTGATTCACTTTTCTTGGCACATGCACAGACTGGGAAAACACTTCCCTTAAAGCGTCAAGCCCGAATAAAACTAAAAATAGCCGAACTAATAGCGCACGAAGAATTTGAACATATTGAAGAAATGTCTTCAGCGTCTACCCAGAATTCTGCAAGTATGTATGATAGTAGTATGTCGTCCTTCCCAAGCGGCACTGGGTTTACTCCAATAATATACCCAACAGAGGAGGCAAATTCTGCCTCGAATTATTTAGCAACATTTAATCCTAGTGGCAACATGTAGTCCAATTATTACAATAAAATATTTATTTCACGATCCCTGAAGTTTTCGTATTCGATAAGCCTACTAATTTTAATACATATAATTTTTTTACCTGAGTGTAATAGCAAGTCGTTCTTCTGGCGAAATAGCTTCACGATAATTTGTGTCAGATTTTCGTATTTCATCTTTCACCAAGTTCAATATTTCATCGAAACACTCTGGAGTCATTCTAAAATATACGTAAAAGCGCTGTTCATCCAGCCGAAGTTGTGGCATCAAGGTATGGTATTCCCCAAATTTATTTCGTTCCAAGTTAATATCATGTACCCACTTCCTTTGTTTCCTAAACAAAATTGAAAATATTTGTTTTATGTACTTCGTTAAACTTAATACATACCCAACTATCAAATGGCGTTAAATAAACATAACTTACCGTGCATTTTGTTCCTCTTCTAAAGCAAGAAATAGAAGTGCCTCCTCTTCTTCTCGAGCTCATTGCAAAAGGCAAAAATAAAATGTACGCAACCTGTCGAAACCTTCACGTTCGCGGAGCGAATAAGACGCTTTGGTATGAATAAACAGGCGAAACAGATTGCGAATTTCGCTCTGAATTTCGTTGCGAATACTTCGCCGCGATTATTTCGCGCCGGTTTGTGGGATGCTTAAAGGTGACCTGGAACCATAAGCTATAGCACCCCAAACCATAACTCCAACAGTGTGATGAACATGTCTTTCAACAAAAAACTGTGGATTCCTCCTTTCACCACGTCGCCTTCTAACCCTGGCACGACCATCGTGCAGGCCTAAACAAAATCGAGACTCGTCACTAAAGACAATACTGTTCCATTCCTGATCCCAGAGTGACCGTTGTCTGCACCACTCAAGGCGATTACGTCGGTGTTCTCGAGTTAAAGGGAGGACCCAGTGTGGCCGGTATGAAAACAAGCCAAAACTTCTCATTCGTCGGTAAACACTTCGCATGCCAATAGGTCTTCCGTGTACTGCAAACCATTCATTTGCAATGGACCTGGTAGTGGAGAAACGGTCCCTTAAGACCAATAATCTTAGGCGGCGATCTTCACGGTCTGTTGTTCTACGGCGGCGTCCAGTGCCCCTTGCTCTTTGCATACGGCCTTCTCGAAGCCATGCCTGACAACACCTAACCACAGTGTCTACACTTCTTTGCACTCTGACTGCAATTGCCCGAAAAGAAAGTCCAGCTTCCCGAAGTCCCACTATACGGCCCCTATCAAACTCACTAAGTTGACGAAATCGTACAGGTCTCCGTACTCTAGGCATCGTAACCGATCGTAAAGGATGTCAACAACCAAAATCCGCCAACGTTGATTCTTTACTGCGGCTGAAATATTCATTTTTAGAGCGTTAGTGAATTATAAAAAAAGCAGTATAAAAACCGGAATGTCCAACTGATAAGGCTGAAAATTTTTTCACTTGTTATTTACAGTAAGATAAATACATCCACCAACTTTTATTAAAATAAAACCATTTAAACTGGGGGTTCGGATTTATATGTCACTTGGTATAATTGGCACGACTGTTTTTCACGATTATTCTTCTTAATGATCTTCGGTCGGCATATCGTGGCTTAATATTAACTGAACCAGTTACGTTATATCTTGTAACAATATTTCTCACACTGTACCGCGATAAGATAAGAAAAAATTTAATTATCGGTAACCGAATTTTCTCACTAATAACCTTTCCTCTATCCATTTTGAAAACCTTAACTACCCAAAAGTATTTTAAACGTATTATGACAGCTGTGATTAATAAAAACAATTGTCATGGCTTTTATTTTTAACAGCCACCTATTCGTTATAGACTTATTTTGCATTGAAATGGAAATAAGTTGATATGCTGTAATTGCAACATGTGTTATTTTTATGCTGCAAATTTGATTAGGGAGTGATAAAGTTGGTGTTTTCTCTTATATATTATCAAAATATTCATTGTTAATATTTTAAACCTATAACACCCTGCAACATTTTTATTATTTGTGATTGATAAGAAAAAAACTAAAATTTCAATAGTTGGGCCAACTGAAGTGGGAAGGGGCTCGTAGATACTTATTGATATACCTAAGGAAAATGTTAGATTGATGATAAATCCATGCAACTTGGCATCAATGGCTCAGGAGATGAATTTCGAAATTTGCTGAGAAACACCTATACAGGGTGGTCAAGTTTTATTCAAAAAATGCAAAAGATTATATCTACAGATCCGGTGAATATACCGAGTTAAGATTTCAAAATCAATAAACACACAGAGTTTCCTGGCCCACACGGGGTACCTGGAGACCTAATAGGAAATATTTTCTACGCCACTGGCCCTCTCGGAGAAAACACTGCATTTTACATGATACCAATTCAATTTTTTATACATTTTGTCTTTTAAGGAATTTTTGTTAGATCACTCGTTTTGGAGATGTTCAGGTTTGACATTTGAGGTAGAAGCCTCAAAAATATTTTTATAAAAAGGGTAAGCTCTCCCTATTCTGGAAACACTGAGAAGTTTGATGTTGTAAGCACTATATGGCATATGAAGGAACCTTTGGAATGTCATATTATATTGAAAAATATAGTTATCAGAAAAATACACCTTTTGTTTCAAGGCTAGGTAGATTTCATTCCTATGGAGGTTTGTATCGTTCATTAACAACCCGACTTCAAAACAGTGATTAGTGCTTGTATCCTTTTTAATGTTCCATTCGACCAGGTATAAACAAAAATGCATTTAATCCATCTGCAGTCGATTGTTAAGTAATTGATATAACAGATGCCGTAATGAGAAGCACTTTTATTGAGGTGCAACGTAAAAGTGATTATTCATAAATACGTACGAAACGTCGTAATATGATTTTTATGCTAATTACGAAGATACGACTCTGATATTGTTTATATTATATGTGTTTTTTAACTTTTGAAGGATATTCTCAATTTTACTTCTCCCGCCTACTGGAGAGGAAGTATTGTAATCGGTAAAATTTTCGAAAATGAGATATTTTGTTGTTTGGATGGTACACAGGGTGTTCCTTAACGATATGCGAATATTTAAGGGTTTGAATCTACATGAAAAAATAATGTTAGTTTGCTGTTATATAACAAAAAATCCACTAAAATTCTCGAAATAATTTGATGGCAAACATTTGTGTCTAGCTATCTTCATCGTTCTCGTTTCAGTACGTTCTTCGACTTCGTGCAGCACCGCTTCCTCAATTTCAGGTGTTCTCACACTTAGAACTCTACCTTCAGTTGTTCCTGTTCGGACAGAACCAGTTTCAACAAGACGACGATGAATATTAGAAAAGGATCGACCATCTGGCAAAGCACGTTCGGGATATCTCTGGTGATAAATCCGTCTGGCTCGCTTACCCTTACCGTCGGCAAGGCCATATACGAGCCCCTTCCCACTTCAGTTGGCCCAACTATTGAAATCTTAGTTTTTTTTCTTATCAAACGCAAATAATAAAAATGTAGTAGGGTGTTATAGGTTTAAAATATTAGAAATGAATAATAATAATAATAATAATATTTATTTACTCTAAAATACAGGGAACATGAAACGAGTAAATAAATATAATATATCCATAGGAGGACAACGCCTGTGCATGGATCATATGTATGTTGAATTGCAAAATATAATAAAATAGAGAGAACACAGAAATTATTGGTAAGAATGGTAGAGCATTTATTGTGTAATATTTGAGATTATTTTATTAATTTGATTTCTCCCAATCGTGTTAATAATTTTTTTTATTTTTTTTGAAGCCTAATGTATTGCGTAATTGTTTTAAATTATTTGGTAAATGTTCGTACAATTTTGGAGCTATATACAGGTGACATCGTTTCATTAGGGATTTGTTTGGTTTAGGAACATTTTTTGCGCGTAATTTATATCTGGTTATATGATTATGTTTAATTATGTCGTGTTCACTAATAGTTTTGTGATAATGAGTGATGGTATGTAAGAAGTAAAGTTGTTTAGTATCATATACTTGTGCATCATTATATAAGTCATTAGTTGGGTATAATTTTGATTTGCCTAACATTGATTTTAAAATTCTTCTTTGAAGTACATCTAAATCGTTAAAGTATGTCGTGCATGCAGCACCCCACACTACTATACCATATGTTATGTGTGGCTCGACTAAAGCTTGATATATTATTTGTAGATAATATTCAGTTAATATACCGGTTAGAAATTTTATTTTATATGCTATGAATCTAATTTTCTTTAGTATGTGAGAAATATGTACATCCCATCTCAAGTGGGGATCTAGATAAATTCCTAAATATTTTGTATCATTAACTCTACTGATTTTTATATTTTTATCATTTACCTTAAACCGAAGGTGGTTATATTTTGGTAGATGATTAGATAGTGATGAAAATGGTAAAAAATGAGTTTTAGTAAAGTTAATTGTTAATTTTCGGTTATTAAACCACTGAATAATTTTGCAAAAGTCATTTTGGATAATACCTTTTAAGTCGTTCCAATCCTTACCTTTATAGAGTATAGCAGTATCGTCTGCAAAGCTGACTATTTTACCAGTACTGTTAATTTTGAATATATCGTTTAAATAAATATTGAATAACAGAGGACCCAAAATTGTACCTTGTGGAACACCACATTTAACAAACATTTCTTTACTATACGAGCTTAATAATTTTGCTGATTGCGGTCTATTTGATAAATAATTTTCCATTAAAGTATACATCTTTCCACGAAAACCTATTTTTTCTAAGATTTCCAAAAGTATATTGTGGTTAACTGTGTCAAACGCTTTTTGTAAGTCCACAAATACGCATATCGATGGTACTTTTCCATCTATATTTTGGGTTATTTCATCTACTATACTTAATACCCCATCTGTTGTAGATTTGCCCGCTATAAAACCATATTGATTTGAATTTAGAATTTTGAATTTATTAAGAAAATTAATCATTTTATTAAGGAGTAATTTCTCAAAAACTTTAGCTAAACTTGATATAAGTGAAATGGGTCGATAGTTAGTGACGTCCGTATTATCATTAGATTTATAGATAGGTATGATGATTGCTGTCTTGAAAGCTGATGGAAATACTCCAGATTGGAAGGATTTGTTAATGATATAAGCAAGTGGTTCTGTTATTTGTTTGGCCAGTATCTTTAGATGTTCAGCTCTAATTTCGTCAACTCCAGGGCTTTTTTTATTTTTTAGAGTCATAATGGCATTGAAAACATCCTGATAGTCTACTGCAGATGAATATCAGCATTTTGTTTGATATTATTTGCTAAGTTTCCTCCTATATTCGTGAAAAATTCTATGAACTCATCACATATTTGCTGAATATTGTCTGTTTTCTGTCCTTTTTTTGTTTTTATTTCATTAATATTGTTTTTTGAATAGGATGACTTATTGAATATATCATTGACAGTGGACCATAGGTGTCTAGAGTCATGTGAATTATTATTCAATTGTTTTATATAGTAATTTTTTTTGCTTTTCTCAAAAGTTCTATAAATTTGTTTTTATACTGATTATAATGATCTATATTTTCTTTCGTGGGTAAATATTTCATGATTTTATACAGTCTTTCTTTTTCGTTTGCAGATTTTATTAGTCCTTTGGTCATCCAATCATTTCTGCTTTTTTCCTTGTGACTTATTTTAATCTTATTAGTACTAACTTCAATTACTTTTTGAATTTTGTGTATTAATAAATATGTAGCTTCGTCTAAAGAATTTGTTAAAAAAATTTCGTCCCACGATTCCGTTTGTGCGTTAAATATTAATTTTGAGTTGTCAGTGAAATATTTGTATTCAAGGTTTCTTTCATTTTTTGCCCTTGGGCAGTTCTGGTTTTTATTTTGTGAAGATATCAATAATACAGTGGAATAATGATCTGTAATATTGGTTTCATAGATAATAGGCATGTAAGAAAAAATATTGGAAATATCCTTTATAAAGCAGTGATCAATGAATATTTTGATAATATGTATAGATATATATAGATTTTGTAGTTTTTTTAAATCGGTGCAGCGGCGGTAGAGAAAAAGGTAAAAAACGAAAAAAATCACATGTTTACGTACAGGTTCGAATTTATCCCTTTTGTTATTCTTTTCTCAATTTCTAAATCTACTTCTACTTTATTTGTTATTTTGACCTCTAGATATGCAAACTGATCCACCTTCTCGAAACAGTGTTCTCTGCAACTACTGCTTAGTGTTAACATTCTTTCCTCTAGGTATTTTTTTGTCTTCATTTATATCATATACTCGCAGTTAACTAACGAGGCAGTTAGCTTGCGATTGAAAAACCTGACCTAATTGAATCAGAACGATCTTGGAATAGTTCTCCGTAAAACCCGAGCAATGGAGTTGCCCTAGGCCTGAAACTGATCTCGCAAGGTCAGTATTTGCCGTGAGACACGATATACTGAAAAGAAAATCTTAAACAATTTCAAGCACCACTAACGAAACATATTACATTATAATAAGTGACTGTCATGCAACGCGGATTGTTTCATAAACGTGAGAAAAATTTTCGATTACTTATTTCTCATGTACGAACGAACTAAAAAAAAAAATGTTTCAGCCATCGGGTGCAACCAAAATACATCAAATTTAATTGAAGTAGATTGCAGGCTAGGCTATACAGCGTGGTTATTAAAAAAGTATAATGATAGGTGAGGATAGACTCATCAGGAGGATCTTCTTGCATTCTGCGACATTGTACAAGAGTTATTAGAAAGCTAAGGCCCGATTTTACTGTTGACTGGCGGGAATGAAAATTTGCGCTTTTGCCACAAATTGAATCAATCAAAGAGCATCTTTGAATTTGGTCGATTTCTTGTGAAAATTATACGGTTTGTATAAGATGGGCTCCTAGTTTTCATATTAAATCAAGAAATCATTCATACACCACACGATTCAGCTACAAAAACCTATTAGTCCATATTTATAAAAAAAGTTTTACCTTTTGCTTTCAAAAAATAAAGCAATTCCTTCAAAGTATATGCAGCAAAACAAGTGAAGGAAAAGGTCTCGCTTCTGTAAAGTAAAAGATGTTAATGTTTTCTTATTTATAAAAAGAAACTTTTGCTTAAAAACTAAAGGATTTGCTTCTAAAAAAAGGAATCTAGGTTGCAGCAACTTATCTCATTTTATCATTAGAGCCTGCATCTTAAAACTTGTGCATTTGCGTTTAATAAAATCTATTTGTAAGGGCTTGTTCAAGTGATCTTTGGTTGATTAGTCGCAGTATTATGTTAGTTATGGCTAATGTGGTGCGTTTACGCACAAGAAAATATACTAAGTGACATATAAATCCGAACACCCAGTTTAAATGGTCTTATTTTAATAAAAGTTGGTGAATGTATTTATCTTACTGTAAATAACAAGTGAAAAAATGTTCAGCCTTATCAGTTGGACATTCCGGTTTTTATACTGCTTTTTTTTTAATTCACTAACGCTCTAAAAATGAATATTCAGCCGCAGTAAAGAATCAACGTCGGCGGATTTTGGTTCTTGACATCCTTTACGATCGGTTACGATGCCTAGAGTACGGAGACCTGTACGATTTCGTCAACTTAGTGAGTTTGATAGGGGCCGTATAGTGGGACTTCGGGAAGCTGGACTTTCTTTTCGGGCAATTGCAGTTAGAGTGCAAAGAAGTGTAGACACTGTGGTTAGGTGTTGTCAGGCATGGCTTCGAGAAGGCCGTACGCAAAGAGCAAGGGGCACTGGACGCCGCCGTAGAACAACAGACCGTGAAGATCGCCGCCTAAGATTATTGGCCTTAAGGGACCGTTTCTCCACTACCAGGTCCATTGCAAATGAATGGTTTGCAGAACACGGAGGACCTATTGGCATGCGAAGTGTTTACCGACGAATGAGAAGTTTTGGCTTGTTTTCATACCGGCCACACTGGGTCCTCCCTTTAACTCGAGAACACCGACGTAATCGCCTTGAGTGGTGCAGACAACGGTCACTCTGGGATCAGGAATAGAACAGTATTGTCTTTAGTGACGAGTCTCGATTTTGTTTAGGCATGCACGATGGTCGTGCCAGGGTTAGAAGGCGACGTGGTGAAAGGAGGAATCCACAGTTTTTTGTTGAAAGACATGTTCATCACACTGTTGGAGTTATGGTTTGGGGTGCTATAGCTTATGGTTCCAGGTCAACTTTAATCTTCATCAGAGGTAACATAAACGCGCAGCGTTATATCCACGAAGTTCTAGAACCCCATCTTTTACCCTATCTTTACACCCTGGCAGATCCAACTTTCCAACAAGATAATGCCCGACCACATGTTGCAAGAGTCACAATAGACTTCTTTCAACATAATGATGTCACATTGTTACCATGGCCACCAAGATCTCCCGACTTATCCCCAATTGAGCACGTGTGGGATATGATGGGTAGGAGATTGCTCAATTTGCAACGTCCGCCTCAGACTCTAGAAGCACTTCGAGGGGAGTTGGTGTTTGCCTGGAATGAGACACCACAGGAGGACATTGACCACCTGATCAGAAGCATGTCTAGGCGCGTTGGAGAATGCGTAGCACATAAGGGTGCATCCACACATTATTAAAGGTCAAAGGGCTTTAAAGCAGTGCAATCATTTTGAAATTTTTATCATTTACTTATTATGCTTCATTAAGTACTTATACAAAATTTTATTAAAATAAAACCATTTAAACTGGGTGTTCGGATTTATATGTCACTTAGTACATTATCTCCAACAACAACATACTTTTTCGTTTGATGCCTCGTTTAAATTTTTTAGCTTGGCAGAGTAATATTGTTGTTAGAGACGAGCAACTTTCAGTTGTTCAACTAAAACTAATCGTTGAAGCTGGGTTGTCGTTAACTGCCTCGTCTCGTCAGACTCTTGTTTGCCCGAAGCAAAGGTAGGCTTCGGAGGAATTTTTTTTGCAGCAACCTCTTCAACCGATGTGTAGGATCGCTTTTTGTTAGCTACTACTTGAGGCATAATCATCTGATGAGCATCGTTTTCCACCATAATGTCATCCTTTCAAGTAGGTAAAGAAGGTTGACTTGCCACGCCAATTGCAAGAGCCCCTAATAAAAATATACGTGCATGATAAGTATCTAGGTAATAGTAAAGACTTGAATCTATTTCTCATCTGGTACCCGACTTAGTACAGGATTTATGTCCGCATCCAAAGCCTTTAACATAACGTTCTCCCAGGACAAAAGACGAATGGGCTTGTTCCCTGTTTTATTTTTGTCAGTTTTATTTTTCAGTCGCGTTTCCATATTGTTCACTTTTTTCATAAAAGCTTTAATATCCATCTCCTTGCCAAATAAAGTAACGTATTCCTTAACGATATCAGTTAATGCAGCAGTTTTCTTCTTTTTCATCGCTGGAACTTGAGATTTCTCGAGAATCTCCGGAAATGCTTGGACTTTTTCAGCGATAAACATATTAGGGGCATCTTCGGTAACTTCCTGTTCACTATCGGTGTCAGACATTTTATATATTTTATTCACTTTAAAATAGCTGCACAAATAAGTTAGATGGATCTTCTTTACATCAATTGACAGTTTCGATTGAATCCCCCCCCCCCCAAAAACGTTTTCTCATTCTTTGTTGTCGAATAAAAAGTTTTCCCAGAAAAGCTGATGTACCTACTTTATGCGTCCATGTTTTGAATACCCCCTTGAACAACAACGTGCAGCAATAAAACCAGACCTTATCCTTATCCCGCAAACCAGCGGTATTCTCGTCTAATATGATTAGACTAACTGTTCTACTTATATTAAAACACACCAATCCAACTCGCCTGGTATAACTGACACTCTTGCACGCAGTCTCGACATTTTTTTTGTACTTGTGCAAACGATTAGGAAGATTATACTATTTTGTAACGTTTGTGATATTATACCTTATACTTACATCATATGTTGTGTATTTGATTATTATATATTACAAAATAGAAAAGGTCGGGCTCTTGTTGATTAACTCTGACATAACGGATATCAAAATGATGTTTACACTTCCTAAATCCCATTTTATCTATAATTGATTTGTGAGATCGTTCTGATGATTATTATGGTACCTACTATGAACGTTTTTCTCCAACGTTTTTCCTCCTAAGGTAATTGGTTTTTTTTAATTATTTTCTTCTTTGTATTTAGAATGCTAGATACAAGTAATAATAATAATAATAACGTGTAATACGAGCCTCTTCCCACTTCAGTTGGCCCAACTATTGAAATCTTAGTTTTTTTCTTATCAAACACAAATAATAAACATGTAGAATTGTGTTATAGGTTTAAAATATTAACAATGAATATTTTGATAATATATAGTAGAAAACACCAACTTTATCACTCCCTAATCAAATTTGCAGCATAAAAATAACACATGTTGCAATGACAGCATATCAACCTATTTTCATTTCAATGCAAATTAAGTCTATAACGCATAGGTGGCTGTGAACAATAAAAGCCATGAGAATTGTTTTTATTAATCACAGCAGTCAGAATACGTTTAAAATAGTTTTGGGTAGTTAAGGTTTTCAAAATGGGTAGAGGAAAGGTTATTATTGAGAAAATTCGGTTACTGATAATTAATTTTTTTAATTCTGGGAAATCAAACTCAGAAATTGCAACTTTGTTAGACTTATCTCGGTACAATGTGAGAAATATTGTTAGAAGATATAACGTAACTGGTTCAGTTAATATTAAGCCACGATATGTGAATGCAAGATGGTGCAGCGTGCCATACCTCAAAAAAGGCTATAAAATGGATGGAAGAAAATAATGTACCACTTTTGAAATGGGTTTCTAGCAGTCCAGATCTGTCACCTATTGAAACATTGTGGCACGAGATGAAAAAGGTTCTACGACAATATCCTGCTCGTACAATCACCGAACTGAGACAAAAGCTTCAAGAAATATGGGATTGTTTTACACCAAATTTTTGCCAAAACTTGGTTAACACTATGCCCCAAAGAATTTCAGCCGCAATAAAAAGTAAAGGTGATGTTACCCAATGGTAATCTTTCAATTCTTGCTTTGTTAACTTCGCGCATTTATTCGCACATTGTTTATTTGTTTAGATGTACTATTAGTTATAGGTCTAAGTGATTTCAAATATGTATTTTTTACGACTAGAGTGTATCTAAAACGTTTTTTAGAAAATAAATTGTTTTAGAAGTAAATAGTTTCGTCATGTTTAGTTTATAAAGGCATATTTTGGTACAAATCTTGAAGTGGGCCAACTGAAGTGGGATGGGGCTCGTACTCAGCAATAGACACCGAAAAAAGGCTCTTTACCTACATCATTAGAAATTTCTGGAAATGAAAGTTTAATCTTTTTACGTTCTACGCCACAGGGTGAGGAAGTATTGCAATCCCGGAAAATTTGGAAAATGAGATATGTTTTTTGGATATTATATGACAAGCTGTGACTGAAATTTGTACACAATGTTAGTACTATGCCAAGGACGAAAAAGCTTTGTAGTTTTTGAAGATCGGTCCAGTGACAGCGGAGAAAAAGGGCAAAAGCAAAAAAAGTAAAAATCGCTCAAACTTAATAAAAACCCAGAAAAATTAGTTTAAATACAGGCGTCATCTATTACTTTTTTCTATTTGAAAAATCGACACGCTTTTTACGAGGTGAAATCGAATTTTTTTATTGATAAATGAAGGTTGGTTTATGCCATTTATGTATGAAAAATAACATCAGTCGTGTGACCACCGCGGCTTCGTTTACAGGCCAACTTCCGAACATCAAAATTTTCAATGACTTTTCCCAGAATAATCGGATCTATGGCCGCAATTTCAGTCCGAATATTGCGCTTCAGGTCTTAAATTGTCCGGGGACCAGTCGCATACACTTTTCTTCTGAACAATCCCCGAAGAAAATAGTCAAGAGGTGTTAAATCGCACGATTTCGGGGGCCAACTGACATCTGAATTTCGTGAAATTCTGCGGTCTTAAAATTTCGTGTGCAATAAGGCGCTTGTTTGGCGAGATGTGTGAGGTGTTGCTCCGTCTTGATGAGACCAAAGTTCGTCGGCACCAATACGATCCAACTGTGGCCACAAAAAGTTTGTTAACATGCCGCGATAACGTTCTCCGTTGACGGTGATGGCCTTTTCTTCTGCATCTTCAAAGAAGAATGGTCCAACGATGCCACCAGCCCATAGTCCGCACCAAACAGTCACTCTTTCAGGATGGAGATGTTGTTCATGATATTGGTGTGGATTTTCAGCCCCCCGGAATCTGCATTTTTGCTTATTTACGTATTCATTGAGGTGAAAATGAGCCTCATCAGAAAAGAGCACTTTGGCTCTCTTTCCAACATCCAATTAACAAAAACACGACGCTGTTGATGGTCTGCCGGATTCAATTATTGTGTTAGTTGGATTTTGTATGGTTAGAGGTGTGAATCAATGTGTAAAATCCGGCGTTAAGTGGTCTCACTAATTCCCAATTGTTGCGAACGGTGTCTAGTCGAGGTGGTTGGATCTCCTCGCACACTTTCACTCACTGCGGCTCTGTTTTCACTAGTACGAGCTGGACGAGCATGTTGGTATGGTCTACGACCTTCAGCTGAACCATTTTCCTCAAAACGATTAACAATCCAACGAATCCAGGTTCTGTAGGGCGTCCATGTCGACCAAAACTAGTGCTAAGTTAGCGAAAAGTATTTATTATATTTTGACCGTTTTCGTAAGTTTGGATAACCAAAATGCGTTGTTGTGTTGTAAACGAATCCATGACTATAAATGGCATACCTTTGACAGTTCATTTATACATACCACATGACTTTCGACTCACATAAACTTATAGGTAGAAAAAATTAATAGATGGCGCACCCAGTAGATACAAATTTAAGGGATTTCCGTATAAAATGTTCTTTGGCCTAAATTTTAGATTAGGAAGATATCGAGATGCGCTTTTCGCGAGCTTGTTCAGACATCATTTAGTTAACGTTTTATAAAAAAATCATACCAATGCATTTATTTTTTTGTGAAAATTAACGATTTCACATGTGAAACTAACAAAACTTCAAAACAAATTTGTAACACAGGAATAGCTCTTCTCAACTAGCCCAAGTTTGTAAAATTAGCTAAGCCGGTTCGAAGATACAGGGTGTTGTTTTACGGAAACCTTTATTTTTAGAGAGACAGCAAACATTGTCAAACAGAAAAGTTCACATTATCCTCGATTTTAAAGATCAGGTATACTAAGTGACATATAAATCGGTCACTCTGGGATCAGGAATGGAACAGTATTGTCTTTAGTGATGAGTCTCGATTTTGTTTAGGCATGCACGATGGTCGTGCCAGGGTTAGAAGGCGACGTGGTGAAAGCAGGAATACACAGTATTTTGTTGAAAGACATGTTCATCACACTGTTGGAGTTATGGTTTGGGGTGCTATAGCTTATGGTTCCAGGTCACCTTTAATCTTCATCGGAGGTAACATGAACGCGCAGCGTTATATCCACGAAGTTCTAGAACCCTATCTTGACGCCCTGGCAGATCCAACTTTCCAACAAGATAATGCCCGACCACATGTTGCAAGAGTCACAATAGACTTCTTTCAACATAATGATGTCACATTGTTACCATGGCCACATCTCCCGACTTATCCCCAATTGAGCACGTGTGGGATATGATGGGTAGGAGATTGCTCAATTTGCAACGTCCTCCTCAGACTCTAGAAGCACCTCGAGAGGAGTTGGTGGTTGCCTCGAATGAGATACCACAGGAGGACATTGACCACCTGATCAGAAGCATGCCTAGGCGCGTTGGAGAATGCGTAGCACATCAGGGTGCATCCACACATTATTAAAGGTCAAAGGGCTTTAAAGCAGTGCAATCATTTTGAAATTTTTATCATTTAGTTATTATGCTTCATTAAGTACTTATACAAAATTTTATTAAAATAAAACCATTTAAACTGGGTGTTCGGATTTATATGTCACTTAGTATATGTCTTTGTTAGGTTAATATAGAAACATACTTTTTTAGATTCAAGATTGCAGTTCTGCCCCCACCAGGTTTTTCTCTTGGTCATTTAGCACTCTTAATTCATTCAAGTAAGTGGTGCAATCACAGAAGGAGGTAGTTTGAGGTGAAAAAATAAGACCTAATGAACATTATTTCGTTTATTATAAAAAAGAATCATGCATATATATGTACATAATTATAGCATGTTTTAAAATGTATATTTCACAAACAAGGGAACCAAAGGCTGTCGCGAGCGCACAATGCAACCCTTGATCCACTTATCAGCAAACCTTATTCTAAATATTAAAATAGATATGCTTGCTCCATTCTCGGTGTGCTGAGTGACTAAAACAAGTGATTAAATAAAATAAAAACGTACGAAGGAAATTTTCATAAATCAGTGCTAGAAGTGCATTTCAACTGCGTGTAAAGTGGACGGCAACTTTAGAAACAGCTTCAAGAAGATAGAGTAAAATAATTATAAATTGAACTGCTAAGTTACTGTTCTGTTTTTTTGTTTCTTGCATGAAGATATATCCATTCTTTATCAAAAATGTCACTAGTTCCGCTTTTTTATCACTGACAAGTTACATCATACTTTAGTAAATAGTTATAGTATTGGATCAAACATTATACATTGCTCATATAAAACTATACACATAGTAATCATTCTGACTTTCGTGGTTCTTATGTTGCTACTAGTGAGGCATGAAGATCGAGTCTGTCTTTAGCTGATAAGTAGTCAGTCAGTTTAGTCATTTATACTTCTTGTGATGCTTGATTTTAATGTTATAATAGACATACTGTACATCAATATATCTTTTAAAACTTATGTTTAATCCATCTTTCCAATAAATGTAGCACAATTTTTTATGTACATATACATTAGGAACAGGTTGTTGTGTCAGTCGAAACGTCAGTAAAGCCATCATCTGTTCTTTTATTAGGCTAGGTAGAGAGAGGAATCTGTATATATGCATTATTGAATGTACTTAGGTCCGTAGTTGCTTAAAATGATTGAGTATAAACGAACTTGTCAACAAATAAGCAGTTATTAGACAGCTTATTATAAGACAATTTTTTTACAGGAACTATTATTTTTTCACATTGGATAATAAATAGAACACACAATTTGTTAACAATTCCTACCGTACGTTCATAATACTGATACTTGCAAGATATTTTACTGAATCACACATGGCCTCCTTCTTCTTAGCCTATGCCTAGGCTTGTATTTTGATAGAAAATCTAGTTGTTTGGCGTTTATCGCGCCTCTTCTCTTTCGCCTTATCATTGCAACTGCATCTTCGTAGGCAATACCTAGTTCAATCAGTGCTGCAGATATCAACACAGGCGCCCTACCTAACCCTGTGAAAAGGGAGAATAATTAAGGATCACTTGCATTGCCTTCTATTAAATTAAATATACGCGGGACAATAGAAAAGAAATCTACCTAGCCATGAAAAAAAAAACAATTGAAGCGCACAAGCATAATGTCAAACCGTGGCATGTGTTCTAACCTTACTTGCAAAATGAGTTAGTGTCATAAAATTTCTGTCAAAAGTGGGCCATCTGCCGAAAAAGATCCTTGAGTTTGGAAGACTGTTATAATTTTGGATGTTTTGAACATATTGGAAACTGAAAACAAGAAAATTTCAAGAATTATGTGAATTTTGAAAATACATATAGACAATTTGTGAAATTCTGAAAATTTTGAGAATCTTGGAAATTTTGAAAATTTCAATAATATTGGTTGTTTTGAAAATAATGGAGATTTGGGGAATCCTAAAAATACTAAAAAACCATGGAAATGTGGAAAATTCTGGAGATTTTTAAAATTTCAAAAATTGTAAATTTTCAAAATTCTTGAAATTTCATTAATTTTGAAAATATTGAAAATTTCAATAAAATGGATAGTTTCCAAATATTGGGAATTAGGAGAATCCTAAGAATACTAAAAACCATGAAAATGTTGAAAATTCAAGAGATTTTTAAAATATCGAAAATTGGATATTTTTAAATTTCTGAAAATGTTGCAAAGTTGGATTTTTAAAATAGTTTGAAATTTTGAACATCTTGTAAATTTTGAAAATTCTGGAAATTTAGAAAATTTTGGAAATTTTGAACATTTTTAAAATTTTTAAAATATTGAAAACTGAAAAGCTTGGAAGATACGAAAATTGTGGGAATTTTGAAAATATTCAAAATTTGGGAACTTCTGAAACTTTTGAAAATTTCGAAAATTTTGAAAAATTTGAATATCCATCATGAGGAGCCTTGACTCTCTATCGCTAATGTGAAGGAATACCTAGTTCAATCAGTGCTGCAGATATCAACACAGGAGCCCTACCTAACCCTGTGAAAAGGGAGATTTAAAGATCACTTGTATTGCCTTCTACTAAATTAAATATACGCGGGACAATAGAAAAGAAATCTACCTAGCCATGTAAAAACAATTGAAGTGCACAAGTATAATGCCAAACATGTGTTCTAACCTTACTTGCAAAATGAGTTAGTGTGATAAAATTTCTTTCAAAAGTGGGCCATCAGCCGAAAAAGATTCTTGAGTTTGGAAAATTTTTATAATTTTGGATGTTTTGAACATATTGGAAACTGAAAAACATGAAAATTTCGAAAATTATGTGAATTTTGAAAATATAGACAATTTGTGAAATTCTGAAAATTTTGACAATCTTGGAAATTTTGAAAATTTTTAAATTTTTTAAAAATATGGTATTTAAAAAATAATTAATATCTGGGAAATTCTGAAAATTTTGGCAATTTTAAAATCTATGGAAATGTTGAAAATTTTAAAATTCTGGAGATTTTTAAGATTTCAAAAATTGTAAATTTTCAAAATTCTGAAAATTTCGTAAATTTTGAAAATATTGAAAATCTTGAAAATTTTGAAAATTTCAAAAATATTGGTAGTTTTGAAAATAATGGAAATTTGGGGAATCCTAAGAATACTAAAAAACCATGAAAATGTTGAAAATTCAAAAGATTTTTAAAATATCGAAAATTGGATATTTTTAAATTTCTGAAAATGTTGCAAAGTTGGATTTTTAAAATAATGTACATTTATGAAATTTTGGACAATTTTGGAAATTTTGAAAATTCTGGAAATTTTGAAAATTTTGGAGATTTTGAACATTTTTAAAATTTTGAAAATATTGAAAACTGAAAAGCTTGGAAGATACGAAAATTGTGGGAATTTTGGAAATATTCAAGATTTGGGAACTTCTGAAACTTTTGAAAATTTTGAAAAATTTGAATATCCATCATGAGGAGCCTTGACTCTATGGCTAATGTGAAGGAATACCTAGTTCAATCAGTGCTGCAGATATCAATACAGGAGCCCTACCTAACCCTGTGAAAAGGGAGATTTGAAGATCACTTGTATTGCCTTCTACTAAATTAAATATACGCGGGACAATAGAAAAGAAATCTACCTAGCCATGTAAAAACAATTGAAGTGCACAAGTATAATGCCAAACACTGGCATGTGTTCTAACCTTACTTGCAAAATGAGTTAGTGTCATAAAATTTCCGTTAAAAGTGGGCCATCAGCCGAAAAAGATTCTTGAGTTCGGAAAATTTTTATAATTTTGGATGTTTTGAACATATTGGAAACTGAAAAACATGAAAATTTCGGAAATTATGTGAATTTTGAAAATATAGACAATTTGTGAAATTCTGAAAATTTTGAGAATCTTGGAAATTTTGAAAATTTTGGCAATTTTAAAATCTATGGAAACGTTGAAAATTTGAAAATTCTGGAGATTTTTAAGATTTCAAAAATTGTAAATTTTCAAAATTCTGAAAATTTCGTAAATTTTGAAAATATTGAAAATCTTGAAAATTTTGAAAATATCAATAATATTGGTAGTTTTGAAAATAATGGAAATTTGGGGATTCCTAAAAATACTAAAAAACCATGGAAATGTGGAAAATTCTGGAGATTTTTAAAATTTCAAAAACTGTAAATTTTCAAAATTCTGAAAATTTCGTAAATTTTGAAAATATTGAAAATCTTGAAAATTTTGAAAATATCAATAATATTGGTAGTTTTGAAAATAATGGGAATTTGGGGAATCCTAAAAATACTAAATAACCATGGAAATGCGGAAAGAGAGATTTTTAAAATATCGAAAATTGGATATTTTTAAATTTCTGAAAATGTTGCAAAGTTGGATTTTTAAAATAGTTTGAAATTTTGAACATCTTGTAAATTTTGAAAATTCTGGAAATTTTGAAAATTTTGGAAATTTTGAAGATTTTTAAAATTTTGAAAATATTGAAAACTGAAAAGCTTGGAAGATACGAAAATTGTGGGAATTTTGAAAGTATTCAAAATTTGGGAACTTCTGAAACTTTTGGAAATTTCGAAAATTTTGAAAAATTTGAATATCCATCCTGAGGAGCCTTCACTCTCTATGGCTAATGTGACGGAATACCTAGTTCAATCAGTGCTGCAGATATCAACACAGGAGCCCTACCTAACCCTGTGAAAAGGGAGAATTAAAGATCACTTGCATTGCCTTCTACTAAATTGAATATACGCGGGACAATAGAAAATAAATCTACCTAGCCATGAAAAAACAATTGAAGCGCACAAGTATAATGCCAAACACTGGCATGTGTTGTAACCTTACTTGCACAATGAGTTAAATACTGTTATGAAATTTCTAACAAAAGTGGGCCATCAGCCGAAAAAGATTCCTGAGTTTGGAATTTTGAACAAATGCATAATTTTGGAGGTTTTGAACATATTGAAAACTGAAACATTTAAAAATTTCGAAAATTATCGGAATTTTTAAAATATATAGAAAATTTGGGTATTCTGAAAAGTTTGAATACTTTGAAAAGCTGAAAATCTATGAAATTTTGAAAATAATGACTATTTGGGACATTCTGAAAATTTTGCGAATTTTGAAACTTAAGAATATTGAAATTTCTGGAGATTTTTAAAATTTCAAAAATTGGAAATTTTGAAAATATGGAAAATCTTGGAAATTTGGAATATCTTGATAATTTCAGTAGTTTTGAAAATATTGAAAACTGAAAATCTTGAAAATTACGGAAATTTTGAAAATAATGCAAATATGGGAAATTCTGTGAATTCTAAGAATTTTGCAAATTGAAAAGTTTGAATACTTTGAAAAGCTGAAAATCTATGAAATTTTGAAAATAATGACTATTTGGGACATTCTGAAAATTTTGCGAATTTTGAAACTTAAGAATATTGAAATTTCTGGAGATTTTTAAAATTTCAAAAATTGGAAATTTTGAAAATATGGAAAATCTTGGAAATTTGGAATATCTTAATAATTTCAGTAGTTTTGAAAATATTGAAAACTGAAAATCTTGAAAATTACGGAAATTTTGAAAATAATGCAAATATGGGAAATTCTGTGAATTCTAAGAATTTTGCAAATTTTGAAAACCATGAAAATGTTGAAAATTCTGGAGGTTTCTAAAATATCGAAAATCGGATATTTTTAAAATTCTGAAAATTTTGAAAATTTGGAGATTTTAAAATTTTTTGAAAATAATGAATATTTGAGAAAATTTTGCGAATTTTATAAACTATAAAAATGTTGGAAATTTTTGAATTCTGGAAATTTTTAAAATTTGAAAAATTGGGAATTTTTAAAATTCTGAAAATTTTCAATATAATATATATATATATATATATATATATATATATATATATATATATATATTGAAAATCTTGAAAATTCTGAAAATTTTAATAATTTTGGTAGTTTTGAAAATATTGAAAACTGAAATTCTTGAAGATTTCGAAAATTACGGGAATTTTGAAAATAATGAAAATTTGGGAAGTTCTGAAAATTTTGCAAATTTTAAAAATCATGAAAATGTATAAAATTCTGGAGATTTTCAACATTTCGAAAATTAGATATTTTTGAATTCTGATAATTTTGAGTAGTTGAAGATTTTCAAAATATTGAAAATTTTGGAAATTTTGAAAGCTCAATTTTGCAAATTCTGAAAATTCTGAAAATCTTAGAAATTTGAATATTTTGTAGGTTTTAGAAATTCTGAAAATTCTGAATCTTGAAATTTTTAAAATCTTGAAAATTATGAAGATTCTGAAAGCTTGGAAAACCTTGAAAACTTTGTAAATCCTGATAATTTTGAAAAAATTTTAAAATATTGAAAACTGAAAAACTGTATTTTAAAAATATTGAAAATTTCTGAAAATTCTGAAATTTTTGAAAATCTTGAAAATTGAGAAAATTTTAATAATTTTGGTAGTTTTGA
Source organism: Acanthoscelides obtectus (assembly GCA_963669975.1). Lineage (NCBI taxonomy): Eukaryota > Metazoa > Arthropoda > Insecta > Coleoptera > Chrysomelidae > Acanthoscelides > Acanthoscelides obtectus. The sequence goes on along the minus strand of CAVLJG010000006.1, from coordinate 99,735,571 downwards.
AAATATGGACAACTGAAAATATTTTGAAAATATCGAAAATTTGAGATATTCTGAAAATTTTGCAAATTTCTAAAATCATGAAAATGCTGAACATTCTGGAGATTCTGGAGATTTTCAGCATTTTGAAAATTGGATATTTTTAAATTCTGAAAATTCTGGAAATTTTAAAAATTTTGAAAATTTTGAATGTTCTAAAAATTCCGAAAAGTTTCAAAAACCTTGAAAATTTTGAAAATTCTAATCATTTTGGAAGTTTAGAAAATATTGAAAACTAGAAAACTTGGAAGTTTCGAAAATTATGGGAATTTTGAAAATATAGAAAATTTGGGAAATTCTGAAAATTTTGAAAGCTTTGAATATCTTTAAAATTTTGAATCCTAATAATTTTGGAATTTTGGAAGTGTTGAAAACATTGAAAGCTGAAAAACTAGGAAGTTTCAAAAATTATGGGGATTTTGAAAATATATAAGATTTGGGAAGTGCTGAAACTTTTGAAAATTTCGAACATTTCGGACAGTTCGAGTATCCATCCTGGTGAGCCTTGACTTTCTATGGTTAATGTGAAGGACACTTCGCTGGACTGGTGTACCTCAATGCTGTGATCTTGGTTGATTTTGTTTCCTTGCATATGAGTAAGTAATAACCTAATAACATACCTGAAACACAGTGTACCGCTACGCAGCTGTCTGGATTGCTTGCATTCTGCTTCCTAACAATCTCGAAAAACACTTCCAATACTCTTTCTGGAGGGAAAGCTCCATCAGGGATGCTCAGATCAAATACCTGAAGTACATAAAAATGTTTTCAATTCTCGTATAATTATGATATGAATAATGTTTTCTATAATTTTCTAATAAATTTGCCCCGAGGGTGCCTAAAAACATTTTTTCTGTTTCGGTTGCAGCTTTTGAGGATTTTCTCCCTAAACAGCTGGTCGAAACCAAAAGTTCGGTCGGACTCTAGTCTAAAATATGAACCGGTAACTATGAACATTAGTTTAATGTTTCGAGACCATTACAACATGTTTACCTTTATTCCTGCTTTCTTCAACGGCTGGACATCATAAGTCGGATCGCAGACTCTGATCACCACTTTCGTGGCATACCTCTTCAGTTCATTGATGTACGGCTCCATGGTATGATCAGTGGGACATCTGGTGATAAGGAATCGGAAGCCTCTGTAGGAGATTTCTGAGAAATCCTCCCCCATTTCCAGATCGTGTTGCTTGGAAACAATAAAAAAAAGTGTTCACGGTTACTTGTGGCAAAGCAATAAAATGTCGCATCTGAGTGCTCAACACCAAAAACGTTCATTTTTCTTACTTCCTGCGAGAGTAGATGCGGTTATTTTTTGAGTGAAGTGGAAAAATAAAGTACCTACAATATTAAGGGCAATATTATTTGATAAACGTGAATCCTACGCCTTTTGGATATTTTTACTAACACAATTTGAATCGAGCGAAATGAGAATGAAAAACTTTCGTAAAGCAGGTGATTCTGCACTTTTTAGGCAACGCCATCATCAGTTAGCCAAGGATTAAGTTCAACACAAATTGAAATTATACTAAGTGACATATAAATCCGAACACCCAGTTTAAATGGTTTTATTTTAATAAAAGTTGGTGAATGTATTTATCTTACTGTAAATAACAAGTGATAAAATTTTCAGCCTTATCAGTTGGACATTCCGGTTTTTATGCTGCTTTTTTTTAATTCACTAACCCTCTAAAAATGAATATCTCAGTCGCAGTATAGAATCATCGTTAGCGGATTTTGGTTCTTGACATCCTTTACGATCGGTTACGATGCCTAGAGTACGGAGACCTGTACGATTTCGTCAACTTAGTGAGTTTGATAGGGGCCGTATAGTGGGACTTCGGGAAGCTGGACTTTCTTTTCGGACAATTGCAGTTAGAGTGCAAAGAAGTGGTTAGGCGTTGTCAGGCATGGCTTCGAGAAGGCCGTACGCAAAGAGCAAGGGGCACTGGACGCCGCCGTAGAACAACAGACCGTGAAGATCGCCGCCTAAGATTATTGGCCTTAAGGGACCGTTTCTCCACTACCAGGTCCATTGCAAATGAATGGTTTGCAGAACACGGAAGACCTATTGACATGCGAAGTGTTTACCGACGAATGAGAAGTTTTGGCTTGTTTTCATACCGGCCACACTGGGTCCTCCCTTTAACTCGAGAACACCGACGTAATCGCCTTGATGATGCAGACAACGGTCACCCTGGGATCAGGAATGGAACAGTATTGTCTTTAGTGACGAGTCTCGATTTTGTTTAGGCATGCACGATGGGCGTGCCAGGGTTAGAAGGCGACGTGGTGAAAGGAGGGAGCCACAGTTTTTTGTTGAAAGACATGGCCATCACACTGTTGGAGTTATGGTTTGGGGTGCTATAGCTTATGGTTCCAGGTCACCTTTAATCCTCATCAGAGGTAACATGAACGCGCAGCGTTATATCCACGAAGTTCTAGAACCCCATCTTTTACCCTATCTTGACACCCTGGCAGATCCAACTTTCCAACAAGATAATGCCCGACCACATGTTGCAAGAGTCACAATAGACTTCTTTCAACAGAATGATGTCACATTGTTACCATGGCCACCAAGATCTCCCGACTTATCCCCAATTGAGTACGTGTGGGATATGATGGGTAGGAGGTTGCTCAATATGCAACGTCCTCCTCAGACTCTAGAAGCACTTCGAGAGGAGTTGGTGGTTGCCTGGAATGAGATACCACAGGAGGACATTGACCACCTGATCAGAAGCATGCCTAGGCCCGTTGGAGAATGCGTAGCACATCAGGGTGCATCCACACATTATTAAAGGTCAAAGGGCTTTAAAGTAGTGCAATCATTTTGAAATTTTTATCATTTACTTATTATGCTTCATTAAGTACTTATACAAAATTTTATTTAAATAAAACCATTTAAACTGGGTGTTCGGATTTATATGTCACTTAGTATAGATGCAATAGACCAATTAAACCGATCAAGTCAGTCAAATAGGTCCACATAGAAACTCGCCCTGGCCCCAAAACTTGGCATTACGGTCAAGCCGACTGGAAGGGGCTCAGAGACTTCTTCGCCACCTTTGCTTGGAGATATGTTGCTTGTAATACACTATTGTTAATGCAGATTCTAAAATTCTGGTTGTCAGTAACCGCACGCGGTCTTGATCCAAAAATAAGCATTTCAGTTTTATTTTCATTTGAACAGTGTCAAAACAATTGTAAGTAAAGTTGTATGTGCCTAGAACCAGGGCAGCCCGTGCAGAGTTATACATAATAATTTTTATTGTCAAAACTATAACAGATAACTAGAAATGACATATTTTAGAACAATAAGCATGGTAGAAAACCCGCAGAAGGCTAGCCTTGTACGCGGGTATGCATTAGCTTATGAATAATTACGTACTACTTAAACTTAACTAAAATAAAAAGACACACGTGATTTTCGAATGAAAGAACAATAACAACATTAAATAGGATTTTAAAATACAATATCTGAAAAAGTGGGAGTATAATAATAATAATAATAATAATAATATTTATTCACTCAATGTACAAAGATAACAAACAATATGAGTAAATAAATATAAAATCAAAACACGCCCAATAGAAGGCATCGCCTGTACATGGACCAATAATTTAAGTTGAAACTGTAGAATGCAAATGACAAAAATTAGCTACAGTAGATTATGTATTTAGTTGATGTTCGTATTTATGAGTTTATGAATTTCAGTCCTAGATATAGAATGTAGCCACTTTTTTAAATTTCTTTTGAAACAATTTCCGAAACGTAAATCTTAAAAGTCTAGGTATAATTTCATAAAATTTAGGCGCTAAATAGAGATATGATCGCTGCATTATAGATTTATGCGGTTGAGGAACTACTGTGCCACGAATTTTGTACCTGGTATAATGATTATGTTTAATTTTTTGGTCGGTGTTTACAAATTTATGGTAGTGAGTGATACTGTGTAAGAAATAAAGCTGTCTTATATCATACATTCGATAATTCGTATAATTTTTCAGTGGGATAAAGTTTCGGTTTTTTAAATATCATTTTTAGAATACTTTTTTGAAAAATATCTAAATTATAGATATGTGAGGAACATGCAGCTCCCCATGCTAATATACCATATGTGAGATGAGGCTCAATCAGTGCATGGTATAATGTTCGAAGATATTTTTCTGTCAATATATTCCCAAGGTATTTAATTTTGTAGGATACAAATCTAACTTTCTTTAAAATATAATTGACATGGATGTCCCATCGTAAGTGAGGATCCAAGACCACTCCAAGGTATTTTATGTTGGGCACTCTATTAATTTGCATTTTTTGATCATTAATATTGAAGGAGAAATTTGTGTAATTTGGCAGATGTCTAGCATAAGATCCAAATGGTAAAAAATGTGTTTTAGAGTAGTTAATGCTTAATTTGCTACTGTTAAACCACCGAATAATTTTGATAAAATCATTTTCAATTACATTTTTCAGATCAGACCAGTCAGTGCCTTCATATAATATTGCAGTATCATCTGCAAAACTAGTTATTTTGCCAACACAATTAATTTGGAAAATATCATTTAAATATATATGGAATAACAGCGGACCTAAGACAGTTCCTTGTGGGACACCACACTTAATATACATTTCTTTACTGAATGATCCTGATATCTGCACAGATTGTGGGCGATTTGACAAATAACTTTCGATCAGTGAGTACGCGTTTCCTCTGAAACCAATTCTCTCCAATGCTTCTAATAATAATTTGTGATTAACTGTGTCGAAAGCTTTCTTTAAATCAACAAAAATGCAGATTGAAGGGATTCTGTTATCAATATTTTGATGTATTTGATTTACAATTTTAGTTATTGCGTCTGATGTAGCCTTCCCTTCTGTAAATCCATATTGATTTTCACTTAAAATTTTGAATTTTGTGAGGTATCGAATCATTCTAGTAAATAAAACTTTTTCAAGAACCTTTGCTACACTGGATATTATTGATATTGGTCTATAGTTGTTAACATCTGTTTTGTTCCTGATTTATGTATCGGTATTATATTACCTTTTTTTAAAATTGAGGGATATCTGCCAGATTCAAAGCATTTGTTGATTAGGTAAGTGAGTGGTTCTGTTATGTCCTCGGCTATAATTTTCAAATGCTCGCTTTTAATACCATCGAACCCAGGACTTTTCCGATTTTTTAAGGACATAACAGTGGTGTATACTTCACATTGCTCGACTTTATCCAAAATAAATGAGTTCAAAGTTCTTTTTGGAGGCTGAGTATTTTGTACATTTGCTTGTATATTACTTGCTAAATTTTCGCCTATGTCAGTAAAGAATTGTACAAATTCATCGCATATCTGTTGAGTATTTTTTAATACTGTTCCCGATGTTGTATATAACTCAGTGACACACTCTTTAAATTTTGTTTTCCCAGTAATCTCATCAATAGTTGTCCAAAGCCGCTTAGGATCATTTAAGTTATTATTCAATTTATTTAGGTAATGTTTTCGTTTGATTTGCCTTACAAGCTCTATAAATTTATTTTTATATTGGTTGTAGCAGTCGGTATTCTCTGTAGTTGGCGTTAGTTTCATTACATTATATAGTCTTTCTTTTTCTATTGCCGATATTATTAATCCTTTGATAATCCAGTATGGATGGCTTCATTTAATTATAGATCCTTTTTAAGGTAAAATGTCTCATTTAGGGCACAAAGTCCATCTTAGGTTATTAGTGTTTATGTTTTCTGTTCTCTGTTTGGGGGATATATCGAGTATGTTGTCAACATCGGAAAATAAAAAGAAAGTCCAGCTTCCCGAAGTCCCACTATACGGCCCCTATCAAACTCACTAAGTTGACGAAATCGTACAGGTCTCCGTACTCTAGGCATCGTAACCGATCGTAAAGGATGTCAAGAACCAAAATCCGCCAACGTTGATTCTTTATTGCGGCTGAAATATTCATTTTTAGAGCGTTAGTGAATTAAAAAAAAGCAGTATAAAAACCGGTATGTCCATCTGATAAGGCTGAAATTTTTTTCACTTGTTATTTACAGTGAGATAAATACATTCACCAACTTTTATTAAAATAAAACCATTTAAACTGAGTGTTCGGATTTATACTCGTATGTCACTTAGTATAGCATTTTTAATTGACAATACTGTAGTATGTTTTTAATTCTTCTTATTCGATATAGAACGGACTGTAACTTTTTCGCGACATACTTTGGAACATGTCAAAACTTGTACTTACTATTGAAGCGACCATTGACATTGGACATAAAATGACGAGTTACCCATAAGCAAGTCCTCCATTCAAAGAATTTGTACCGAAAAGCGAAAGTAGTTTTATCGACATGAATTGCCCAAAGAAGTTGCTAGAGAACTAATATAACTTTCAATAATATTCCTTGGCAATGCATTAACCTCGATGGATGGTCAGAGCAATCTATTCCCAGCTCAAACTTTCCAATATTGATAGAGCATCATGACAACATAGGTGAAACCGTGGTTGCAATGCAGTTTAGCGGTAAAAGCACCTAATCAGGATTTATGCTTTTTAAAGGCAACGAATTAACAAATCCATTTCAAAACCATGCAATATAATCTATATAAAATAAGGGTTTCAAATTGAATTGACTCCCTTTTTCCTTAAATTTATCCGGTTTCTGGGTTGCCAGACCAGACGATGATTTGACCGACATTATTACGATGCACTACTATCAACAATCAAGCATTAGAATACTATTAAATATGTTTATATGTTCCTTAATGATATGCGAATATTTAAGGGTGTGAATCTATATGAAAAATTAATGTTAGTTTGCTTCATAAACTATGGTCCAAAAATGTTTCCTTGCAAAAACTCGGGGTGTTGAAGTTTTAGGAAAAAAAAATGGAAATTAATTTATCGGATATCAAAATTCAGTGACATCTTCCAGAGCAACTAGATATTTATTGCTAAATTGCATTCTTCAATTATTACATTAATTTTCTCGGATAATAGAACTGCTTTTATTTTTTTACTCAAAAATGGCGCATCGAAGGAGAACAATTCAAGAGAGATCATTTGTTTTAAATTGAACGGGAAATTCAACAATAATTTTTGTTTGGTAAAAAACCATTGCCGTACCATTGTTTTCTTAAAAAGTATCGAAGTCAACACCCGCACGCACGCCACTGTTAAAGCTAAGAATTATTTTTGCATTGTAAAATATGTAACTTTATTAACTTTCACTACGTACTAAATATCAGTGAAATATCTGAAGCGGTTCTGAAAATATTAATTAATTTCCATTTTTTTCCTAAAACTTCAAACCCCCTTTATAAGGAAACATTTTTGGACCATAGTTTATAAAGCAAAGTTACATCAATTTTTCTTGAAGGTTCACACCCTTAAATATTTGCATATCAATAAGGAATATAACGATGCTGATTCATGTCGTTACAGTGAATATATAACAGTCCCAACCATTATCGACAAATTTGGCACGTGTAACAGCTTTCAAAAAAAAAAAATACGCTAGCATTAGTACTTACCACAAACAAGGCATTTTCGAGCGGCGAGAAATGAGTACCTAGCAAAGTTTCAATGAATACCTTACGCTTAGCCATAACAAACGACCCCGTATACACTTAGCATCATGATTAGATTGTCGACTGAATATGAATGTAAATAAACAATTTAGCTGGCAAAAATTGGCACGTGATAACTTTTGGCACCCGTACAAAACTCAAGTTGAGCGCAGAAAATACAGAAATAGTCCTATATCGTATTGCTACATATTGAAGAATAAAAGTATTTTTGATCTGGCGTTATCTTTACAAATTTACGTCACAGGCGTCTGACCTCGCGAATACTTTCCTGGCCTACCTGCCTATCGGAGAGCACGGGGTATCCGGGATAGAAGTCCAATGCTCCACTTCCTGGCACACATCTACGGCGTACACCTATATTCGGTCAACTGAGCGTCAGTTGTGAATTTATTTATTGAAAAACTTGACGGCTTGTTATTCATTTGAGAAAAATGCAAACACGAGTTTGAAAGTGAATCTCACCGAAGCGCGTTTATCAGTACCAGCCAGCAACAAGCGAGGTTGATTGCCTATTGTCCTAGACCGATGATAATAATGCTTACTACGGAACTGTCGCGACTCTTTTATAGGCTATTTCACAATGACTAACTAGTCTGCGTCGATCTGCCAATAAAAATGATTGTGATAATCGAGTATTTTTTTTATTGGGATTGCCGATCGCATCATGCAAGAAATTTTGCTTGCTTACGCATGATGCACGCTGAATCTGCAGTTGCTTGCAATACACAGTGCTTTTCTTAAATGTCCCCGTCCTCTTTGAATCTTTGAACGGATCAATTCAAAAAATCAATACTTGAGGAATGAAATTGATGTGTGGATACCATATTTTAGAGTAAAATTGACAGATGAAAATGTCAAGATGGCCGCTGGGCGCCATCCTGGAAAAAAAATATATTAAAACGGTGGTCATTTTGAAGCTCCTGACGCGTACTTTATAACCCTAGAATATAAAGTCAATACGAGCCCCTTCCCACTTCAGTTGGCCCAACTATTGAAATCTTAGTTTTTTTCTTATCAAACACAATAATAAAAATGTAGCAGTCTGTTAGAGGTTTGAAATATTAACAATGAATATTTTGATAATATACAGGGTATCCGCAAAGTTGGGGTTTTCCTTTACACGACGTGTAGATCTTGAAAACATAAGCAATTTTTCTTAGTACCATATACCCCAATGTCTTAAGGGAACCGAGATAAAGGGCTCTGCAACATCAAAAATATCTGAATACCGTCCTGTAGCCGCGACATCACCGACTGGTACAGGGTCACTGGCTCAACCCGACGACAGAACCGGGTCGAGGTCAGTGTGTCAGGTCAGTATGCAACCTTCAACCGACGGTTGGTTACGGTCACGCGTGTAGAGGTAATCGCGTAGACGAGAATCCCTCAACAAGCACTAGAGACGTGGCTAGAGAAGTGCAAGTATCAAAAACTAAAGTGTGGCAAACGCTGCGTGAAGAGGGGCTGTATCCGTTTCACGTCCAACGTGTACAAGCCCTTCAACCTAACGATTTTCCAGCAAGAATGCGGTTTTGTGAGTGGTTGTTGCATCAACATGACAATAATCCGGACTTTTTGAAGTGCATATTTGTGACAGACGAATCTACTTTCACGCGTAATGGGGTGAATAACTTTCGCAACACTCATGTTTGGTCAGTAGAAAATCCGCACGCTGTCCGTCGGGCACATTTTCAACAAACATTTTCGGTGAATGTTTGGGCTGGCATGGTGAACGGTATGCTCATTGGACCATTTAGTCTCTCAAATCGATTGGACGGGATGCAATACCTAGACTTTTTACGCAACATTTTGCCTTCCTTGTTAGAAGATGTGCCATTAAGTGTAAGACAATCAATGTGGTTTCTGCGTCTGCACGGTAGCCGATCAGCTGATTTCATTTTCTGTTGGAGCGGTATGATTTCGGGCAGAGACGTACTTAGTCCTTCTCGTCAACTGGAGAGTGAGTACTTTTTCCTTTATTTTTTTTTACTTGGTCGGCCTCGTTTCACTACACATTACCTTTGTTATTTCAAGGGTAGTTGTTTCTGAAAAGGAAAACACCAACTTTGCGGACACCCTGTATAGTAGAAAACACCAACTTTATCACTCCCTAATCAAATTTGCAGCATAAAAATAACACAAGTTGCAATTACAGCATATCAACCTATTTTCATTTCAATGCAAAATAAGTCTATAACGCATAGGTTGGCTGTGAAAAATAGAAGCCATGAGTCATCATCTATTATAATACCTAGGTCCTTCGACTGATCCACAGGAACTAATTTATTGCCTTTGAAATATATGTCTATGTCCCTTTTTAAAGTATTCTTTTTTGTTCTATTTGCGTATACCAACATATTTGTCTTCAAAGAGTTCAAATGAAGATTATGACTACTACTGAACCTTTCAATTTGGGCAAGATCTTGATTAATTCTATTATTTGCTGTTTCCAAGTCATTACTTCTAAATGAATAGAAAACTTGCGTATGGTGCATGATTTTACCTCTGCTTCTAATTCAGATATATAAATGAAAATAATAGGGGTCCTAAGACTGATCCTTGTGGTACACCAGCACAAATTTTTTGTTCGGTGGAGTACTGTTGATTTAGACCAGAGTTCCCCAAACTTTTTTGTGTCGTAGACCCCTTGCCATGTTTTTCTGTGTTGGGTAGACCCCCTACTTACCTGATATTGATTTCCTGTAAATTTCTAACTGTAGTGAAGTTTAGTGTTAAAAACTTAAAGTAAAAACACATGTTAATTTATACCATTATTAATTGAATTTAAATTAAAACTACTCGTAATAAAATTTTGTATCTGTTATGTAAAATATACGTAACATTAAATAAACAGGTGTCTGACCAATAAGTGCCCGCATTGGGAATACCTAAGTGCCAGCATTGAAAAAAAATAAGAGGGATAAAATAAAAAAAAAGTGAAAAATAATAAAAAAAAAGTTTTTTTACTTAAAATAGTACAATAAGCGAGTTCGTTTATTAATTATAACATAAACGTATGTTATACAATAATTTCACTGTTAGATTGATTAAATTCCGCTTCTTATACGTTTAAGTTATCTAAAAATAGGCAAAAAATTAACGGATTTTAGTATGTACTTATCCTTGAATTTTCAGAATAATTAAAAAAAAATATTTTCTATAAAGGAGGGTTCTTTGAAAAAATCAATGCGGGCACTTATTCCCAATGCGGGCATTTATTGGTCAGACACCAATAAACATAAAATAAACTATAAATAAAATAACATAAGCAATAAGTCAATATTTTTAGTGAGAAGGATGAACCTGATGCTTTAATAATCAATTATCAACATTTGGCGTCAATTTTGTAAGGGTTTATCTTAAATCTCCTCGGCTAATGATGTCCAGTCTGTTTCTTTTTTTCGTTAGGAGATTGGTAACAGCGCTGAACCCCCTTTCCACTAGGTATGACGATGGAAAGGAAATTAAAAATTTCCTCGCTATATTCCATAATACGGGATAAGTAACGGGTATGTTGGTTTGCAGCCAGAATTGCTGATATCCGTTTTTAGACTGAACCTTAAGTTCTTCGTTTGTACTTAGTTCAGTCAGTTCCTCTTGTATTATGACATTCGTTTCTTCTATGTCACCATATGGATTAATTATCCACGGTGGTATTACCATAGTCAAAATATCCTCAAACCTAGATTCAAAATCTGAATAGAGGGCATTTAAATGTTGAACGTAAGTTGAAACGTCGTCTTCCTGGCAGCTTGTCTGTGACAAATTGGGGAACTGAGAAAATTCGCCCCGTCCAATATTTTGCTTCATTAGTTTAACTTTGGCAAGAAACGCTGATAAGATGGATTTTTGTTTTAATCAAATTTAAACTGTCGCCTTGTAATTGCAAATTAACCATATTAAGTTTTCTTTTAAAATTTTATCTTTAGTATCCAGAAATTCTAAAATAGTCTCAAAAAGTGCAAAAATCTTGTCAAACATAAGCCTTTCGACAGCCAGCGTACTTCAGTGTGAAGGAGTAATTGATGAAAGTGTTCGTCATTTTCTTCACACAACTGCGCAAATAACCGCCTATTCAACGGGTTGCTTCGGATTCGGTTTACTGCATCAATGACTAAATGAAGGGATACATGCAATCTAACACTCAAATTTTTAGCAACTAAATGTTGTCGATGGATGACGCAATGTATTGCTAATACCCCTGACACATTTTGTTTTGAATACCTTATAAATCCATGATAACGTCCAACCATGGCAGGTGCTCCATCTGTAGCTACTGATATTATATTTGATAAAGGAATTGCTTTTTCAATGAAGTACTCCTTCAAAACATGAAATATTGATTCGCCTTTAGTGTCGGTTATCAAAGTTCTTGCGAAGAGCAGTTCTTCGTAGATTTCTTGATTCATATAATAATGCTGCATTATCAGGTAAAGTTGACTCGTCCAGTTGTTTAGAGAAATGGGTCGTTTGCAAATAATTACATAAGAAGCTTTCAATATCAGAACTCATTTCATCAATACGCCTTTCAACAGTATTGTTGCTTAAGGGAATTCTTTTAATGATATCAGATGCAGGTTTGTGTAAAACAGTTTTTAAAACCTTTTCAACGGCTGGCTTCTCTCTGATAGTATGCGGTTTTCCGGATTTTGCTATAAGTAACTAGATATTATAAGACGCCCGCAAACCATCATCATTTCTTTGTGACGTCGAAGCGAACATTCTGTCTAGTGTAGGTCTCTTCTGAAATTTATCTTTGAGTGTTTGAAAGTATTTCAAATCTTTCTCTGTTTTATCAGGGTGGCATCTTCTCAGATGATCTTGCAGTTTAGATGGTTTTATAGCGTCATTGCCCAAAACTTTGTTGCATAAAAGGCGATTGTTTGTCCGGAAATGATAGAATGACGCCAAATTTCAAATGATCAACACTGTACTATCAGTGTATGTGTTGAGATCCACTATCGTGGACCCCCATATTCATTTCATGGACCCCCAAATTTTTTTTCGCTGGTTGTCATAGACCCTAGGGGTCGATATAGACCACTTTGGGAATCAATGATTTAGACGAACTTTTTTATACCGATTTTCAAGGTAGGTTTGAATAAACGAAAGAGGTTTTTCAGATAATCCATAATAACTGCTATTATACACAATTAAAACAAAAGTGGATGCCAATCCAAGATACATTGTTGTAATTGTATATTTTCTACGGTACAGCAGGGTTTTAGACGTGACTGCAACTAGATTAAAGGAAATCGCTAATACGTGTAATTATTCGGTCAAATTTGAGATGGTATTTAAATGGTTGTAGTTATACTTCAGGACTGTTAGACAAGAAAATCAATAATCTGTTAATACAATCGATAAAAATATCACTGATATTCCTTTTAATAGTCAATCTAAAAGCGTAAATAACATTCTAAAAATCAAATATGTCTTTTGGATGTTAAACGATATGTACGAGGGTTGTCCTAAAAATAAGGTTCCCACATTTTTTCAGGCACAAGGAATTTTTATTTGAAAAAACGAATTAATCATTGGAAACGTTGATCTTTTAGATACTTTGCTACATAGTCTCCACTTTTTTTCACGCATATTTCTATGGGTGGTAACGTTTTTGCGCGCAAAAATCCGAGCGTCGCAAATAGGCGCTTCTTGTTGGGATCTGTGGTGGGGGAGCCGACAAACACGACGGTGTTGCCAAATTTTGATAGCATTTCACGTGGTAAAGGTACAGCTACCGCCTACAACTTGAGAATTATCGCTCGGATTTTGATGAAATTCTTACACAATGTTACTACTATGCGAAGAACGCAAAAACTTTGTAGTTTTCGACAATCGATCCAATGACGATAGAGAAAAAGACCAAAAACGACATAAATAAAAATCGATCAAGCTCCGTTTTTTGATGTTGCAGAGGCTCCTGATTATTTTCGTAAGGATTGAAGGTTGGGGCTTAGGGATTTTAGGGGACTGGCGATTGTAAGAATTACGTCTTTGGTATCAGACAAAGTTGTTCTATTCTTGAGAAGCTGGTGATTCCGGTAAAGGGTTGCCCAATAGGGACGCAGGAAAGTAAACGTCAATTTGACATAGACGCCATCTTTGTTTTCTGTCACCGACATGTCATTTTGTTAGTTGAATGTTTACCATTGATCGCTATGGAGTCGTATTCGATTGAAGACCGTATTAAAGTTATTCAAGAGCACTACAAAAATGGTGCAAAAATAAAAAACACGTTTCGCGCGCTTCGTGAACATTTCGGTCGCAACAACCGCCCAAACGAAACAACCATCGGTCGTCTGGTGCGTAAATTCGAGGCAACAGGTTCTGTGGCAAATCTTCCAGGCTCCGACCGGCCAAGGAGCGTTCGCACACCGGAAAATATTGCTGTTGTGAAGGAGAGTGTGAGAGACGATCCGAAACAATCAACGACGCGTCGATCCCAAGAATTGGGCATTTCGAAAACCAGTTTGCTCCGCATTCTCCACAAGGATTTGAATGTACACGCCTACAAGATCCAAGAGCTGCGTCGGGCCGACCATTTTTCGCGCCGAACGTTCTCAGATTGGCTCCTTGAACACCGCCAAATTGATGCCAATTTTTCATCAAAAATCATGTTCAGCGACGAAGCGCATTTCACTTTGAATGGGACGGTAAACAAGCAAAACTGCCGCATCTGGGCGAACGAAAATCCCCGTGAGTATCAAGAGCAGCCGATGCATCCTCAAAAAGTGACTGTGTGGTGTGCATTGTGGTCAAAAGGCATCATCGGACCTTACTTTTTCGAAAATGCGGCCGGGGACGCCGTTACCGTCAATTCTGAGCGATATCACGTGATGATAGAGGACTATTTTTTGCCGCAACTAAGAAGGAATGGATATGGACGATGTTTATTTCCAACAAGACGGTGCAACATGCCACACAACCAACGTCAATATCCATCGATTGCAGTCCTTCTTCGGTGATCGCGTTATTTCGCGCAGAGGAAATGTGCCATGGCCACCAAGATCGTGCGATTTGACTCCCTTGGACTTCTTTTTATGGGGATATTTGAAAAGCAAAGTCTACGTCAACAAACCGGCCACCCTCCAAGAACTCAAAAACACCATCATTGCCGAGATAAATGCCATAGAACCGACCATGTTGCAAAAAGTCATTGAAAATTTCGACCATCGCGTGGACGTCTGTAAATCCAGTCGTGGTGAACATTTGAGCGATATTATTTTTCATGCATAAATGGTATAAATGAACCTTCAAAGTACCCAACTTGATTTGAATATCAAGCTTTCTTGTTTTAATATGCGTTTACTTTCCTGCGTCCGTTTTGGACAACTCCATATTATGCACATGTTAGGCACATGTTCGTTGTACCTAACTGAACCTACTTAGTCACGCTTAGATTCAGGCGTTTGAAAGAACTTTACTAATCACTTCTGTTTGAAACCTTCAACGAAAACGTAAGAGTAGAATATGGGCTACTATGGACACCCCCCACCACTTCCACTTTGGCCACGCCCACCGCGTGCTCTGATTGGCGGATCAGACGGCGGGAAATTTGAACGGGGTTGATGGTATATGTTGATTGGCGGGAACCGCTAGATCCACCGCGTGCTCTGATTGGCGGATCAGACGGCGGGAAATTTGAACGGGGTTGATGGTATATGTTGATTGGCGGGCTAGATGCCGCACCCGACCGGAAGTGATTCAGACAGCCAACGATAGTAAGGTGTAGTATAACGTCTATGCGTAAGTGATGTGACTCATTTCATGTTTTGCGGTAAATATTTGCATATAGATCGATAAAAGCCGATGAATACTGGTAATTATAGATGCAATTCTGCGGATTCAGTTTAATTGGAAAAACGTATAAAATTCGCGGAGAACAATGCGTATAGGATGATCTCAATAGTCATCACGTCATATTCAGTGTGCATATAAAAATGGAATTGCTCATATGTGGTGCATACAGTTAATGTTAGTTAATTTTTAACATTGATACAATATTGAAAACATAGTACAGTCTATATTGTGTATCTAATAGATTCCAACAAGGCAATCACCTACGTCGCAAATGAGGTTAGGTTCAGCGCCGGTGTAGTCGTAGCTGTGATATGCAAGAAGTACCGGGCGGGGCTGTCAAGCATGGGTGAATGGGCAGGGAGCGCAGGCTGTCAACTAGTTAATACCGGCCAGCGGTGACCTTGGAACACTGTGGTCAGTTAAAAAGTGGTGGGGGTATAATTGAGATTATAAATACCTATGAATCATCGCAAATTATCTTGTCAGTTAGCTACAGCGAACAGACGTGCTCAGTTCAGATTTAGTCGCTAGTTAACGTTTTAGTTTTTAAAAAAATGGAAAAATTCTTCATCGTTAAGGATTCTACTAAGAAGATTAAAAAATTTAATCTATATGGGCGAGAAGTGGAATTTAAAATACGACCTATCCCTAAAGACGTCGAACCTGTGGGATGGATCAAAGACGCTCTGGAGGAAATAGTAGCCAAAGGAACTGAACATCTCCAGCCCAGTGATCAAGTTGGATTCACTTTCTGTTCCAAAGACTTTACCCGCGGTCAAGGGTGGATAGCTTTTAAATCGTTTTCCGACGTTTCAAATGAGGACATATGGGAGAAGATATCTTCCATCTATCAGTCAAATTCTGTGGGGTTGAATACCGAGACTTTTTGCTTGGGAGTTACGTCCATAAGGTTGCCTGCTGGTCGTGGTAGAGGTCAGAATTTCAATACTTTTGATGAGGAATGCACCAAAAGAAGAGGTATTATCACCGTTAAAAACACCGATAATTTGTGTCTCCCACGAGCCCTTGTCATCGCCATGGCCCATTTGAACAAAGACAAAGATTATAGCAGAATCCGCCTCGATCGAGGAAAAATACAAGGACAAAGAGCTGCACAACTTGTGGAAAAGGCTGATATTGTTATCCCTGAGGAGGGGTGTGGAATACCTGAACTTCAAAAGCTACAACGATATCTGCAAAACTACAAAATTGTTGTATACAAGTTTGGGTGCAAAGGTCGTGACGTCATTTTTGAAGGCGTGTCCACTGGTTCGACGCTTAACCTAATCTATCACGAGGGGCACTACAGCGTCATAACATCCCTCACTGCTGCCTTTTGCTGCAGCTATTTTTGTGAGAACTGCCACATTCCGTATAATAATAAACAAATTCATAGATGTGATAAACAATGTTATGCTTGTAAAAGATCTCCGGCCTGCCTGAAAACGAAGCACATCGAATGCAAAGAATGTAATAGAAGCTTTTATGGACAAGAATGTTTTAACGCTCATTTACCATCGGTCTGTTCTAAAATTAAAAGATGTGTAGACTGTTTTAAAGTTCACAACGGTAATGATCACATCTGCGGACATATACTTTGTAAAACATGTTATAAAAATCAACCAATTGAACATATGTGCTATATACAGCCTGACAGAAGTATTCCAAAATCAAATGATGTCTTATTAATATTTTACGATTTGGAAACCCGTCAGGAGAAGGAATTACCCAACGGATCTTTACTTCATGAGCCAAATCTATGTGTATTCAAACAATGTTGTGAATCATGTACCGATAATCCTATATGCAAGAAATGTGGCCTTCGATTACAGATTCTTCGATGTCAAGACGTCATTTCTCCATTTATGCATCATATTCTGACACTTCGTAAAAAATTCAAGAAAGTCATTGTACTGGCGCATAATGGTGGAGGATTTGATCATCAGTTTCTACTTCGTTACATTTTAGAGAAGACTAGTCTGTACCCAAATGTAATTATGAGAGGAACAAAATTAATATTGATGGAGGTAGGAAATGTAAAATTTCTGGATTCTCTCAATTATTTTCCTATGCCTCTAACTGCTCTACCCAAGGCGTTTGATTTGAAAGAGCTAAAGAAAGGATACTTTCCACATCTATTCAACACTTTGGCTCATCAGAATTATCTAGGGCCAATTCCAGCGCTCGACTTCTACGATCCCGACCATTTAAAAGAAGACACTCGAGAAAAATTATTAAAATGGCATGGCAAAAGACAAGCGGAGGGATACGTTTTTGATTTTCAGAAAGAAATCGTTGAATACTGTATCTCCGATGTGGAAATATTGACACAGGCGTGTCTCAAATTTCGAGACCTGATGAAAACCGAAACCACAGTCGATCCCTTCCAGGAAAGCACCACTATTGCATCATGCTGTAACAAAGTCTTTAGACGCAATTTTTTAAAACCTGAGACGATCGGGGTAATTCCAAAAGGGGGCTATAGATGGCGTGAAAATCAGTCAAAAATTGCCATCCAATGGATGTTGTGGGAGGAACATCAAAGAGGAATCAAAATTCAACACGCCGCTAAGGGTATAGAAACCATTGTTAAGGGACATAAAGTAGACGGTTTTTGTAGCGACACAAATCAAGTGTTTGAATTCCAAGGATGCTATTTTCACGGTTGCCCTCGATGTTTCAAATACAACAGAAGCAATCCTCTGCATAATGATCCGTTGAATACATTGGAAAGTCGATACGAACAATCAGTTAGCAAAGTAGAGAGACTCCGAAGCCTTGGACTAGAAGTAATTGAGATATGGGAATGTCAATTTCGAGGAATGCTAAACGATGAAATTAGAGCCTTCACAGAAGCACATCCATTGATAATCAATTTACCGATTAACCCCAGAGACGCTCTCTACGGGGGACGTACAGAAAATATCGTTGAATACTACAAGATCAAAACAAATGAATGCATAAAATATGTCGATATATGTTCCCTGTACCCCTTCATCTGTAAATATGGAAAATTTCCGGTGGGTCATCCAAAAAAATTTACGTAGGTGAAGAATGTGTTACAGCCTCTCTGTCGCAGATGTCAGGACTTATTAAATGCCAGATTCTACCGAACCAGAACTTATATCACCCCGTTTTACCGTCAAAAATGAACAACAAATTGATGTTTGTTAACTGTCAAAAATGTGGTGAAGATTTCGTTCGAGAAGAGTGTCAGCATTCTATTCAAGAAAGAAGCCTAAAAGGAACTTGGGTGATAGAAGAGGTGCTCAAAGCTATTGAAAAAGGTTACCAAATTATAGAGACTTACGAAATATGGGAATACGATACAATTCAGCTCAGTAAAGACCAAGAGGGGTTATTTAGCGGAATGATGAACAAGTTTCTACAAATAAAACAACAAGCTTCAGGATGGCCCAAACATTGCTTAACGGATGAAGAAAAAAACCGTTATATTGATGCATTTTTGGATACAGAGGACATAAAGCTGGAATTTTCAAAAATTATAGAGAACCCCTGTTTGAGATCGTTAGCTAAACTTATGCTGAATTCTTTTTGGGGTAAATTTGCTCAAAAAGAAAACCAAAACAAAACCTCGATAGTCAGAGACTGTGGTGAATTCTTTGATATGCTGACTAATCCTTCTATTCATGTAAATACAGTTCTCCCGGTAAACGAAGAAACCCTTCTCGTAACTTGGGAATTTAGAGAAGAGGTGTATGACGTTTCTTCAACGGTTAACGTTGTATTGGCTTCATACGTCACGGCCCTAGCTAGACTAAAATTATATTCATTCTTGGAGAAAGTGGAAGAAAGGGCAGTTTACGTAGATACAGATTCATGTATTTATATCTCTCGTAAGGGATTAGACGACATATCTACAGGCGACTTCATAGGTGATATGACCGATGAGCTCAATGGGGGTTTCATATCAGAGTTTGTTTCTGGAGGACCTAAGAACTACGCCTACAAATATACTACTTTGTCTGGAGAGGAACAGATCGTATGTAAAGTAAAAGGCATATCACTCAACTACAAGGCATCCCAAGTGGTCAATTTTGAGAAAATAAAAGACATGGTGCTGAAGAAATCTGTTCCTGTTTCTGTACTTTCTCGACAGCTACGACGTACAAGAGAGCATGCAGTAGTAACAGTCGAGTTTCCTAAGGTATACAAGATAACTTCAATGAAAAGGAAATTCTATGCAGATCATACCTCTGTACCATTTGGATTTAAGAAAATAAAATATTGATTTGTTAATGTATGTAAATATTTTTTAATAAACATGTAAAATAAAATGTATGCAAATGATTTTTTGTTTTTTATTTCCCGCCTAATTGAAAAATATTTTTGCACCCAAAATTGTTCAGCCTTTTTACTCCATATAAAAATATTTAAAAGTATGCATTCTTATTATTAAACGCCTGCAGTAATATACACCAAAAAAAATTGAGAAGCAGTATAACCATGTAGAACTTTGTATAATCACAAAAAAACATACCTTGAAAAATAAAAAATACAGCAGATTCATAAGCAGTGTAGAGAGGGAACTACGTAAAAGTAATCGATTATTACTAATAAAATAGAGTTTTGAATTCCTATTTTTGCAATAATAATCACTTTACTACTTTACGTGTTTGGCACTGCACTGCACGGGTACCAACACTGTACTGCCCGGGCACGAAAAATTGAGAAGCATGATAACCATGTAGAACTTCGTATCACTACGTAAAGAATAAAATGGTTATTACGAAAAGTAGAAATAAAAACTCTATTCTCGATAATAGCTATACTATTTTTTATGAGCACCGAAAAAATTGAGAAGCACGATAACCTCGTAGAACTTCGAAACAGCACCAGGGACAACCGAAGGCTACAGAAAAAAACACATACTGAAAAGGCATAACATCTATCAGCGCTGGTATTCGAAAATACTGTTTCCTTTGACATTCGTTGGGATATGAAAACACATATTTGCTTTCCACCGTTATAACGGAAATAATGGTTACTGCAAAAGCAGCTTCACGGTAAGACCATACATTAATCTACAAAGTTGATAATAAAACATATGTACTATTAAAATGCAGATATTTTTAAAATTATACAATTAAAAAATCAAAATAATATATTATAAATGGCAGGGGATACAGGGTAAACACCGAAATACACTTAATTTAGAATAGTTACTTATAATCTCCTCAGTTCTTTGGTCAGCCGTTTGGACAATTTACCGGTGGGTCCTCTATTTTTGTGCATGTAAAAGGTTAGACTATGGCGCTAGCAAAAGAAAACAAAATGCAACAAAGTAGAGTCACTTAATATTCTTGTTGAAATTACGGATAGAATATGGTAGAAAGTAACAATCAGATATTGTAGAAGCCATGTAATTGTTTATTTGTTGAGGAAAAAGTATTTTTCATACGCTGACCATGTTTATATCCGCTTGGTACGCGACCAGATTTTTTCCAAACCTTTGCCCGTAGGGTTCATGAGCCGACGACCAAATGCGACGTCGAAGGGGCATTTTTGGCCAAATTCGGTCGAAACCGATGCTGCGTTCGTACCCTAGGCTAGAGCCTACGGACAGCGACTCAAACTTAATTTTAATTGATTTGCAAAGATCTTGCTAGAACACTTGAGCTAGTGATTATATGCAATTTATCGGTGACGAGCTTTCCTCTAGCATATCTTGATTTATTCAAGCGAATCAATGAGAAACTAGTGAATAAAATTACCTGACAGCCATAGTACAAGTTGGTATATCTACACCTTCTTCTCTTACATTTGGCGCCACTAAAATGTTAATCTCCTTGTTTCTAAAAACGATCAAGTACTTATCTGTTCTTCTTATTAATCGGAAGTGATTCTACGGTGCTATTAAAAGAGTTTCCGTTATATCCCACAACGAAATCCGGCTTTATATGTCTGAACTCTGGTACATGTTCACTCAAATCTTTCAGTACATGGTGCAATATTTTTGGCAGTTGATCTTTCCTTCGTGAATACTAAACCACAAATTTCCTCGTTTGAAGATGAACTGTTGAAAAGTGTGACGTTTATATTAGTATTAATATCTATGACATTTACTTTTTTTAAAATAGTTAAATACTACGATAAACTGGGAATGTGGGATGAAGCAGAAATGTTTCTGTAACCCAATTTAGGTATGTATAGCAAGTCTTACGCAAGACAATAATAAAAACAGATAGAATTTGAGGGCGATTCTTGGAAGAAAAATTCATAGTATTTCTAAGGCAGCACCGACCGGAATGCTATAATTTTAGCATACATTTACATGTTTTAGGTCTAATGATAAATAGAAAGTGATTAAAATTTTAACTTCAATTTTCGTAAATAGCTGAGATATGCCATCTTGCAGTACCCTAGAATGAAATACCCGACAGGTTATCGATTACCTGATAGTCTGGGTTCTCGCCTCTAGATGGCGCTACATACAAACGTCATCTGTCAAACGTTATGTGTATCATTGATAAGTGTGAGTTGTGTCTCTAAGCGCTAGATGGTGTCGATGTCGCACTGGTGTCGTAGAGTGACCCACATACAGGGGTCGATAGAAATTTTTGGGGGCCCTACCGACGGGCCGATGTACCGACGGGTCGATGAACCGACGGTATATCGTCAGATCGAAATAAGCTCCATTCACATGGGAGGTGTGTGTGGAACTGCTCGTGGGAGACACGGCACCTTGTCGTATATACCAAGACGTGTCCTAAAATGGTGCTACCCATTGGTCGCTCCGCCATACAGGTCGGTCAGACAGAAGTTTTTGGGACCGGGGTGCTCTGATTGGTGGATCAGACGGCGGGAAATTTGAACGGTGTTGATGGTATAGTTGAATGGTGGACGGCGGAGTCGGGTGCGTTGGTAATCACCTATGTCGCAAATGAGGTTAGATAGATAGTCGTTCAGCGAAGGTGTTGTCGTAGCAGTAGCAAGAAGTACTGCGCGCGGGGGTGTCAACGAGTTAATACTGGCCAACGATAACAGCGGTGACCCTGGAACACTGTTGTCACACGGTTGCAATAGATGATAGGTTATCTCTTAATCTTCGTAAACAACGATTTTTCTAAAGTGGTAAAAACAGGTCGAAATTTTAAATACCTATGAATCACCGCAAATTATTTTGTCAGTTATCTGCTGCGAACAAAACATGCTCAGCTCAGACTTATCTAAAAAGTGGTGGGAAAATCGATATTATAAAAATATTTATGAATCACCGCA
The DNA here is from genome assembly GCA_963669975.1 of Acanthoscelides obtectus. Taxonomy (NCBI): domain Eukaryota; kingdom Metazoa; phylum Arthropoda; class Insecta; order Coleoptera; family Chrysomelidae; genus Acanthoscelides; species Acanthoscelides obtectus. The sequence goes on along the minus strand of CAVLJG010000006.1, from coordinate 99,712,907 downwards.
AATTCTCTTAGACGTGCTCTTATCAGTTCAGACTCAGTTAAAAGTGGTGGGTAAAATCGAGATTATAAATACCTATGAGTCACCGCAAATTACCTTGTCAGTTATCTGCAGCGAACAGACGTGCTCAGTTCAGACTTAGCAATTCCCAACGCTCCTCCGTGGCCATTCCCCTTACCCTCTCGCGAGTGCGCGCATGCGCATGCGGCTCGTTCTGGTCTATAGACATAGGATCGCTAATGATCTTGAAGAAAGATGTCCTGATACCCGAACAGCCAGAGGTACATCAGAAGTAATGTTAGTATTGTGTGTGCGTGTTTTTTGAACACGCTAATTCGTGATGTACATCACGTGACGTACGTCACGTGACCTACGTGACGTACGTGTGACAGGTGACGTGCGTCACGTGACACGTGATGCACGTGGCACGTGACGTGCGTCACGTGACACTTGACGCACGTGGCGTACGTCACGTGACACGTGACGTGCACACTTTGTAAATGCGCGCACGAGTAAGTTTGTTTGTTGTGTACCTTGGGATAGTGGTAAGAGAACAAGACCTACCCCCAACCCTTACCACAAACGCTATCTACACCCCCCGTAGTACGCCCGCGCCAGCACCAGCACCTGCAGAACGAGCCCCATGCGCATGCGCGCTACTAAGGGGGATGGTGACAAAAAAGGCGTTGAAAAACGGCGTTTTTTTTTGTACTTTGGTCTAGAGTGACTGGTCTAGAATGACTTTTGGTCTAGGTACGTTTTTTTTGAACACGCAAAGTTTTGAACCTCAACCACGCACTAACATTACTTCTGATGTTGTACCTCTGGCGGTTCGGGCTATCAAGACATCTTTTTGGTATTTTTGAACAAAGTGTGCACGTCACGTGTCACGTGACGTACGCCACGTGCGTCAAGTGTCACGTGACGCACGTACGTCACGTAGGTCACGTGACGTACGTCACGTGATGTACATCACGAATTAGCGTGTTCAAAAAACACGCACACACAATACTAACATTACTTCTGATGTACCTCTGGCTGTTCGGGTATCAGGACATCTTTCTTCAAGATCATTAGCGATCCTATGTCTATAGACCAGAACGAGCCGCATGCGCATGCGCGCACTCGCGAGAGGGTAAGGGGAATGGCCACGGAGGAGCGTTGGGAATTGCTAAGTCTGAACTGAGCACGTCTGTTCGCTGCAGATAACTGACAAGGTAATTTGCGGTGACTCATAGGTATTTATAATCTCGATTTTACCCACCACTTTTAACTGAGTCTGAACTGATAAGAGCACGTCTAAGAGAATTTGCGGTGATTCATAAATATTTTTATAATATCGATTTTCCCACCACTTTTTAGATAAGTCTGAGCTGAGCATGTTTTGTTCGCAGCAGATAACTGACAAAATAATTTGCGGTGATTCATAGGTATTTAAAATTTCGACCTGTTTTTACCACTTTAGAAAAATCGTTGTTTACGAAGATTAAGAGATAACCTATCATCTATTGCAACCGTGTGACAACAGTGTTCCAGGGTCACCGCTGTTATCGTTGGCCAGTATTAACTCGTTGACACCCCCGCGCGCAGTACTTCTTGCTACTGCTACGACAACACCTTCGCTGAACGACTATCTATCTAACCTCATTTGCGACATAGGTGATTACCAACGCACCCGACTCCGCCGTCCACCATTCAACTATACCATCAACACCGTTCAAATTTCCCGCCGTCTGATCCACCAATCAGAGCACCCCGGTCCCAAAAACTTCTGTCTGACCGACCTGTATGGCGGAGCGACCAATGGGTAGCACCATTTTAGGACACGTCTTGGTATATACGACAAGGTGCCGTGTCTCCCACGAGCAGTTCCACACACACCTCCCATGTGAATGGAGCTTATTTCGATCTGACGATATACCGTCGGTTCATCGACCCGTCGGTACATCGGCCCGTCGGTAGGGCCCCCAAAAATTTCTATCGACCCCTGTATGTGGGTCACTCTACGACACCAGTGCGACATCGACACCATCTAGCGCTTAGAGACACAACTCACACTTATCAATGATACACATAACGTTTGACAGATGACGTTTGTATGTAGCGCCATCTAGAGGCGAGAACCCAGACTATCAGGTAATCGATAACCTGTCGGGTATTTCATTCTAGGGTACTGCAAGATGGCATATCTCAGCTATTTACGAAAATTGAAGTTAAAATTTTAATCACTTTCTATTTATCATTAGACCTAAAACATGTAAATGTATGCTAAAATTATAGCATTCCGGTCGGTGCTGCCTTAGAAATACTATGAATTTTTCTTCCAAGAATCGCCCTCAAATTCTATCTGTTTTTATTATTGTCTTGCGTAAGACTTGCTATACATACCTAAATTGGGTTACAGAAACATTTCTGCTTCATCCCACATTCCCAGTTTATCGTAGTATTTAACTATTTTAAAAAAAGTAAATGTCATAGATATTAATACTAATATAAACGTCACACTTTTCAACAGTTCATCTTCAAACGAGGAAATTTGTGGTTTAGTATTCACGAAGGAAAGATCAACTGCCAAAAATATTGCACCATGTACTGAAAGATTTGAGTGAACATGTACCAGAGTTCAGACATATAAAGCCGGATTTCGTTGTGGGATATAACGGAAACTCTTTTAATAGCACCGTAGAATCACTTCCGATTAATAAGAAGAACAGATAAGTACTTGATCGTTTTTAGAAACAAGGAGATTAACATTTTAGTGGCGCCAAATGTAAGAGAAGAAGGTGTAGATATACCAACTTGTACTATGGCTGTCAGGTAATTTTATTCACTAGTTTCTCATTGATTCGCTTGAATAAATCAAGATATGCTAGAGGAAAGCTCGTCACCGATAAATTGCATATAATCACTAGCTCAAGTGTTCTAGCAAGATCTTTGCAAATCAATTAAAATTAAGTTTGAGTCGCTGTCCGTAGGCTCTAGCCTAGGGTACGAACGCAGCATCGGTTTCGACCGAATTTGGCCAAAAATGCCCCTTCGACGTCGCATTTGGTCGTCGGCTCATGAACCCTACGGGCAAAGGTTTGGAAAAAATCTGGTCGCGTACCAAGCGGATATAAACATGGTCAGCGTATGAAAAATACTTTTTCCTCAACAAATAAACAATTACATGGCTTCTACAATATCTGATTGTTACTTTCTACCATATTCTATCCGTAATTTCAACAAGAATATTAAGTGACTCTACTTTGTTGCATTTTGTTTTCTTTTGCTAGCGCCATAGTCTAACCTTTTACATGCACAAAAATAGAGGACCCACCGGTAAATTGTCCAAACGGCTGACCAAAGAACTGAGGAGATTATAAGTAACTATTCTAAATTAAGTGTATTTCGGTGTTTACCCTGTATCCCCTGCCATTTATAATATATTATTTTGATTTTTTAATTGTATAATTTTAAAAATATCTGCATTTTAATAGTACATATGTTTTATTATCAACTTTGTAGATTAATGTATGGTCTTACCGTGAAGCTGCTTTTGCAGTAACCATTATTTCCGTTATAACGGTGGAAAGCAAATATGTGTTTTCATATCCCAACGAATGTCAAAGGAAACAGTATTTTCGAATACCAGCGCTGATAGATGTTATGCCTTTTCAGTATGTGTTTTTTTCTGTAGCCTTCGGTTGTCCCTGGTGCTGTTTCGAAGTTCTACGAGGTTATCGTGCTTCTCAATTTTTTCGGTGCTCATAAAAAATAGTATAGCTATTATCGAGAATAGAGTTTTTATTTCTACTTTTCGTAATAACCATTTTATTCTTTACGTAGTGATACGAAGTTCTACATGGTTATCATGCTTCTCAATTTTTCGTGCCCGGGCAGTACAGTGTTGGTACCCGTGCAGTGCAGTGCCAAACACGTAAAGTAGTAAAGTGATTATTATTGCAAAAATAGGAATTCAAAACTCTATTTTATTAGTAATAATCGATTACTTTTACGTAGTTCCCTCTCTACACTGCTTATGAATCTGCTGTATTTTTTATTTTTCAAGGTATGTTTTTTTGTGATTATACAAAGTTCTACATGGTTATACTGCTTCTCAATTTTTTTTGGTGTATATTACTGCAGGCGTTTAATAATAAGAATGCATACTTTTAAATATTTTTATATGGAGTAAAAAGGCTGAACAATTTTGGGTGCAAAAATATTTTTCAATTAGGCGGGAAATAAAAAACAAAAAATCATTTGCATACATTTTATTTTACATGTTTATTAAAAAATATTTACATACATTAACAAATCAATATTTTATTTTCTTAAATCCAAATGGTACAGAGGTATGATCTGCATAGAATTTCCTTTTCATTGAAGTTATCTTGTATACCTTAGGAAACTCGACTGTTACTACTGCATGCTCTCTTGTACGTCGTAGCTGTCGAGAAAGTACAGAAACAGGAACAGATTTCTTCAGCACCATGTCTTTTATTTTCTCAAAATTGACCACTTGGGATGCCTTGTAGTTGAGTGATATGCCTTTTACTTTACATACGATCTGTTCCTCTCCAGACAAAGTAGTATATTTGTAGGCGTAGTTCTTAGGTCCTCCAGAAACAAACTCTGATATGAAACCCCCATTGAGCTCATCGGTCATATCACCTATGAAGTCGCCTGTAGATATGTCGTCTAATCCCTTACGAGAGATATAAATACATGAATCTGTATCTACGTAAACTGCCCTTTCTTCCACTTTCTCCAAGAATGAATATAATTTTAGTCTAGCTAGGGCCGTGACGTATGAAGCCAATACAACGTTAACCGTTGAAGAAACGTCATACACCTCTTCTCTAAATTCCCAAGTTACGAGAAGGGTTTCTTCGTTTACCGGGAGAACTGTATTTACATGAATAGAAGGATTAGTCAGCATATCAAAGAATTCACCACAGTCTCTGACTATCGAGGTTTTGTTTTGGTTTTCTTTTTGAGCAAATTTACCCCAAAAAGAATTCAGCATAAGTTTAGCTAACGATCTCAAACAGGGGTTCTCTATAATTTTTGAAAATTCCAGCTTTATGTCCTCTGTATCCAAAAATGCATCAATATAACGGTTTTTTTCTTCATCCGTTAAGCAATGTTTGGGCCATCCTGAAGCTTGTTGTTTTATTTGTAGAAACTTGTTCATCATTCCGCTAAATAACCCCTCTTGGTCTTTACTGAGCTGAATTGTATCGTATTCCCATATTTCGTAAGTCTCTATAATTTGGTAACCTTTTTCAATAGCTTTGAGCACCTCTTCTATCACCCAAGTTCCTTTTAGGCTTCTTTCTTGAATAGAATGCTGACACTCTTCTCGAACGAAATCTTCACCACATTTTTGACAGTTAACAAACATCAATTTGTTGTTCATTTTTGACGGTAAAACGGGGTGATATAAGTTCTGGTTCGGTAGAATCTGGCATTTAATAAGTCCTGACATCTGCGACAGAGAGGCTGTAACACATTCTTCACCTACGTAAATTTTTTTTGGATGACCCACCGGAAATTTTCCATATTTACAGATGAAGGGGTACAGGGAACATATATCGACATATTTTATGCATTCATTTGTTTTGATCTTGTAGTATTCAACGATATTTTCTGTACGTCCCCCGTAGAGAGCGTCTCTGGGGTTAATCGGTAAATTGATTATCAATGGATGTGCTTCTGTGAAGGCTCTAATTTCATCGTTTAGCATTCCTCGAAATTGACATTCCCATATCTCAATTACTTCTAGTCCAAGGCTTCGGAGTCTCTCTACTTTGCTAACTGATTGTTCGTATCGACTTTCCAATGTATTCAACGGATCATTATGCAGAGGATTGCTTCTGTTGTATTTGAAACATCGAGGGCAACCGTGAAAATAGCATCCTTGGAATTCAAACACTTGATTTGTGTCGCTACAAAAACCGTCTACTTTATGTCCCTTAACAATGGTTTCTATACCCTTAGCGGCGTGTTGAATTTTGATTCCTCTTTGATGTTCCTCCCACAACATCCATTGGATGGCAATTTTTGACTGATTTTCACGCCATCTATAGCCCCCTTTTGGAATTACCCCGATCGTCTCAGGTTTTAAAAAATTGCGTCTAAAGACTTTGTTACAGCATGATGCAATAGTGGTGCTTTCCTGGAAGGGATCGACTGTGGTTTCGGTTTTCATCAGGTCTCGAAATTTGAGACACGCCTGTGTCAATATTTCCACATCGGAGATACAGTATTCAACGATTTCTTTCTGAAAATCAAAAACGTATCCCTCCGCTTGTCTTTTGCCATGCCATTTTAATAATTTTTCTCGAGTGTCTTCTTTTAAATGGTCGGGATCGTAGAAGTCGAGCGCTGGAATTGGCCCTAGATAATTCTGATGAGCCAAAGTGTTGAATAGATGTGGAAAGTATCCTTTCTTTAGCTCTTTCAAATCAAACGCCTTGGGTAGAGCAGTTAGAGGCATAGGAAAATAATTGAGAGAATCCAGAAATTTTACATTTCCTACCTCCATCAATATTAATTTTGTTCCTCTCATAATTACATTTGGGTACAGACTAGTCTTCTCTAAAATGTAACGAAGTAGAAACTGATGATCAAATCCTCCACCATTATGCGCCAGTACAATGACTTTCTTGAATTTTTTACGAAGTGTCAGAATATGATGCATAAATGGAGAAATGACGTCTTGACATCGAAGAATCTGTAATCGAAGGCCACATTTCTTGCATATAGGATTATCGGTACATGATTCACAACATTGTTTGAATACACATAGATTTGGCTCATGAAGTAAAGATCCGTTGGGTAATTCCTTCTCCTGACGGGTTTCCAAATCGTAAAATATTAATAAGACATCATTTGATTTTGGAATACTTCTGTCAGGCTGTATATAGCACATATGTTCAATTGGTTGATTTTTATAACATGTTTTACAAAGTATATGTCCGCAGATGTGATCATTACCGTTGTGAACTTTAAAACAGTCTACACATCTTTTAATTTTAGAACAGACCGATGGTAAATGAGCGTTAAAACATTCTTGTCCATAAAAGCTTCTATTACATTCTTTGCATTCGATGTGCTTCGTTTTCAGGCAGGCCGGAGATCTTTTACAAGCATAACATTGTTTATCACATCTATGAATTTGTTTATTATTATACGGAATGTGGCAGTTCTCACAAAAATAGCTGCAGCAAAAGGCAGCAGTGAGGGATGTTATGACGCTGTAGTGCCCCTCGTGATAGATTAGGTTAAGCGTCGAACCAGTGGACACGCCTTCAAAAATGACGTCACGACCTTTGCACCCAAACTTGTATACAACAATTTTGTAGTTTTGCAGATATCGTTGTAGCTTTTGAAGTTCAGGTATTCCACACCCCTCCTCAGGGATAACAATATCAGCCTTTTCCACAAGTTGTGCAGCTCTTTGTCCTTGTATTTTTCCTCGATCGAGGCGGATTCTGCTATAATCTTTGTCTTTGTTCAAATGGGCCATGGCGATGACAAGGGCTCGTGGGAGACACAAATTATCGGTGTTTTTAACGGTGATAATACCTCTTCTTTTGGTGCATTCCTCATCAAAAGTATTGAAATTCTGACCTCTACCACGACCAGCAGGCAACCTTATGGACGTAACTCCCAAGCAAAAAGTCTCGGTATTCAACCCCACAGAATTTGACTGATAGATGGAAGATATCTTCTCCCATATGTCCTCATTTGAAACGTCGGAAAACGATTTAAAAGCTATCCACCCTTGACCGCGGGTAAAGTCTTTGGAACAGAAAGTGAATCCAACTTGATCACTGGGCTGGAGATGTTCAGTTCCTTTGGCTACTATTTCCTCCAGAGCGTCTTTGATCCATCCCACAGGTTCGACGTCTTTAGGGATAGGTCGTATTTTAAATTCCACTTCTCGCCCATATAGATTAAATTTTTTAATCTTCTTAGTAGAATCCTTAACGATGAAGAATTTTTCCATTTTTTTAAAAACTAAAACGTTAACTAGCGACTAAATCTGAACTGAGCACGTCTGTTCGCTGTAGCTAACTGACAAGATAATTTGCGATGATTCATAGGTATTTATAATCTCAATTATACCCCCCACCACTTTTTAACTGACCACAGTGTTCCAAGGTCACCGCTGGCCGGTATTAACTAGTTGACAGCCTGCGCTCCCTGCCCATTCACCCATGCTTGACAGCCCCGCCCGGTACTTCTTGCATATCACAGCTACGACTACACCGGCGCTGAACCTAACCTCATTTGCGACGTAGGTGATTGCCTTGTTGGAATCTATTAGATACACAATATAGACTGTACTATGTTTTCAATATTGTATCAATGTTAAAAATTAACTAACATTAACTGTATGCACCACATATGAGCAATTCCATTTTTATATGCACACTGAATATGACGTGATGACTATTGAGATCATCCTATACGCATTGTTCTCCGCGAATTTTATACGTTTTTCCAATTAAACTGAATCCGCAGAATTGCATCTATAATTACCAGTATTCATCGGCTTTTATCGATCTATATGCAAATATTTACCGCAAAACATGAAATGAGTCACATCACTTACGCATAGACGTTATACTACACCTTACTATCGTTGGCTGTCTGAATCACTTCCGGTCGGGTGCGGCATCTAGCCCGCCAATCAACATATACCATCAACCCCGTTCAAATTTCCCGCCGTCTGATCCGCCAATCAGAGCACGCGGTGGATCTAGCGGTTCCCGCCAATCAACATATACCATCAACCCCGTTCAAATTTCCCGCCGTCTGATCCGCCAATCAGAGCACGCGGTGGGCGTGGCCAAAGTGGAAGTGGTGGGGGGTGTCCATAGTAGCCCATATTCTACTCGTAAGAACTATAGAGTCAATCTACTTCACGCAATTTTTTTTGACGACAAATTCAAAAACTCGTTATTGTTAGTCTCTTTTTCTCGCAGGTGAAAGCTTTTAACCCTTCTCAGACAGAAAATTTCTTAGAGCTGACCCCTCCTGCCCGAGGTGTCTGATTCCCCACAATTGCCGTATGTTTGTTAAATTGTTATTTAATAGATACTCAAATAATTCCTGTTGACCTTTTGTATGAAGTAAGGATCATCCAGTAGACAAAGGCACTAACTAGCGCGTCTTGCTTATAATCTGAATTTAACTGTATTAATAGCGAATTTATTAATCCAGTCACGATTTCGGTCCAACAACATAGAAACCTCAAATGAAAAATCCAAAGCCTACGCATTTAAATTTATTCAGTCTAGACGGTTTTGGTAAAGTGGATGGTTCTTTATCGACAGATTCCAGTAATCAGTAGAACAAACATTTCACTAACACACAACAGAAGAACTAAGCATGTCACTACAGTCACATAGATAAGTGATAGTTCGATCGCATTAAAATGAAAAGGTATGTAAGTATTTATAATTCTAAGGCAAGTCCATCTCATATCACTGTACAGAAAACTGTTTTCAATTAGGGAGATTATTTATTTCCAAATGCGGTTGGTATTAAGAGCATTGTTTCCTGTATTTTAAATTGCTTGGAAACAATGCTTACGTAGTAGTTATAAAAGCAAATCTGTTATTGTTCACAAAATTATTTAAGATAAATAAGGTTCATTTGGAAAAATACACCCTGCAAAGTGGTGTAAGTATGCTTCCAAACATTAGTTCATATCACACTTTACAAGTATATTCCAAAAAATATAAAAAAAGGACCTTAGGGCGACAGTAAGTTTATTACTAGGATCTTCAGCCCCCGGTTAAACCAACAGTAGCAGAGGAAAATGGCGCGTGAGAATAGTTGTTGATATAAACTTCGAGATATAATGGCTGTGGCGAAGGATTTTAAGAACTAAGTGTATTTTTGCTATTAGTAAATTTAATCTTGGGATTGTTATGTAAATAGTATATCGATATGAAAAAAAAAAACAAATCATGAATGCTGTCAATTTGTAAAAAACTACAAATCGAAAAAAATCGATGTAAATATCAGTTCATAATTTGAAGCGTTGATAGTTATATCTATTCATCTTAATCAGGGGTCTAGGCAAAATGCATGAGCTGCATATCTGTATATTTTTATTTATGTAATAAAATAAAACTAATTCTTTTATAAAACAAGCTTTAATTCACCTGATGATACACATATACTAAGTGACATATAAATCCGAACACCCAGTTTAAATGGTTTTATTAATAAAATTTTGTATAAGTACTTAATGAAGCATAATAAGTAAATGATAAAAATTTCAAAAGGATTGCACTGTTTTAAAGCCCTTTGACCTTTAATAATGTGTGGATGCACCCTGATTTGCTACGCATTCTCCAACGCGCCTAGGCATGCTTCTGATCAGGTGGTCAATGTCCTCCTGTGGTATCTCATTCCAGGCAACCACCAACTCCTCTCGAAGTGCTTCTAGAGTCTGAGGAGGACGTTGCAAATTGAGCAATCTCCTACCCATCATATCCCACACGTGCTCAATTGGGGATAAGTCGGGAGGTCTTGGTGGCCATGGTAACAATGTGACATCATTATGTTGAAAGAAGTCTATTGTGACTCTTGCAACATGTGGTCGGGCATTATCTTGTTGGAAAGTTGGATCTGCCAGGGTGTCAAGATAGGGTAAAAGATGGGGTTCTAGAACTTCGTGGATATAACGCTGCGCGTTCATGTTACCTCTGATGAAGATTAAAGGTGACCTGGAACCATAAGCTATAGCACCCCAAACCATAACTCCAACAGTGTGATGAACATGTCTTTCAACAAAAAACTGTGGATTCCTACTTTCACCACGTCGCCTTCTAACCCTGGCACGACCATCGTGCATGCCTAAACAAAATCGAGACTCGTCACTAAAGACAATACTGTTCCATTCCTGATCCCAGAGTGACCGTTGCCTGCACCACTTACGTCGGTGTTCTCGAGGGAGGACCCAGTGTGGCCGGTATGAAAACAAGCAAAAACTTCTCATTCGTCGGTAAACACTTCGCATGCCAATAGGTCTTCCGTGTTCTGCAAACCATTCATCTGCAATGGACCTGATAGTGGAGAAACGGTCCCTTAGGGCCAATAATCTTAGGCGGCGATCTTCACGGTCTGTTGTTCTACGGCGGCGTCCAGTGCCCCTTGCTCTTTGCGTACGGCCTTCTCGAAGCCATGCCTGACAACACCTAACCACGGTGTCTACACTTCTTTGCTCTCTAACTGCAATTGCCCGAAAAGAAGGTCCAGCTTCCCGAAGTCCCACTATACGGCCCCTATCAAACTCACTAAGTTGACGAAATCGTACAGGTCTCCGTACTCTAGGCATCGTAACCGATCGTAAAGGATGTCAAGAACCAAAATCCGCCAACGTTGATTCTTTACTGCGGCTGAAATATTCATTTTTAGAGCGTTAGTGAATTAAAAAAAAAGCAGTATAAAAACCGGAATGTCCAACTGATAAGGCTTACAATTTTTTCACTTGTTATTTACAGTAAGATAAATACATTCACCAACTTTTATTAAAATAAAACCATTTAAACTGGGTGTTCGGATTTATATGTCACTTAGTATATTTTTATCTAAATGATGAATGAATGAATGAAGCTCCTTCATCTCAAGTTTTCAAATAAAAGATGGTCCCAGCAGTGATCCCTGTGGCACGCCCAAAGGTACAGTCCGGTTTTGCTAAATCAAACATTATGGTTATTACATATTGATTATTGTCTAAACGTTCATAGACAAAACTGAAAAGTTGATAAGAGGCTGAGTCAACAGATTTATTTTTCCTGAAACCATGTTGTAAATAAGCAAATGATGTGGCTCCGAAAAGTCTGCAACTATATTATACACGCTTCGCTCCGTAACACGTGGTGACTACGAAAAATTTAAATAGCCACTTTTCTTCATCATATTGGATTTAGAATGTCACTTTGTTTAGTTTAATTTTCTCATAAATCTGATTCAAAATTCGGTAGAAAGATTTGTCCTACTCATACTAGCAAACAGGCCGAATTAAGTAAACGCTTGTAAAAAACCATTTCAGATGTTTTTCTTGTTACTATACAGGGTGGCGCAACGAAAACGAAACAGACGCATTTACTGGAAGCTCAGTTTTTTCTTGGAAAAACGCTCAGACCCGTCGATTTTGTTTTCGAGGGGGACACAAGTTTGGCAAAAAATCACGTTAAAACGTGCAGCCCCCTGGGCGGGGGTGACACCAACCCTAAAATCTTAAACAGAAAGGGGGGTCGAGTGATACCTTATTTTAAAGGTCTTTCAATTCCCTTTATAATGATGTAAAATATATGAGCTTCAGTTCAGTAGTTTTGAAGATTTATTGATTTAAAGCTTAAAGTAGACTTTAATAGGTACATCAAATCAGTTTGTACTACTTTCAGAAGAAATTTGACTAAAAGAATTTACTTAATAAGTAAATGCTTTTCTTCACTACGTCCATGGTTTGTTTATCATTTTGTTGTTGAAAATAGCTATTGGAGCGTTTTTTGTGGCAAAAAAGTTATTTCTTGAAGAACGATAAGGAAATATCTCGTACTTATTTTAAATAGGAATTTAGTACATAGTTTGCGATTGATTTGACCAAACTTTGTTGCTAAAATAACTTGTAACGCTTTATTACATACATTAACCATGATATATTCCACACCAGAAAGGGTTGAAATTATCGAAATATTTTTCGGAAATAATCAGTGCGCTAATAGAACAGCCGAAATATTTAATGAGCAACATGAGAACAGTAACGTGCATCGAAAATATGTTCTAGAACTTGTAGCTAAATTTCGGGAAACTGGGTCAGTCGCCAATAAAAAACACAACATTGAAAATCCCATAAGGAACGAAGCAATAGAAAGTGGGGGTTTTATTGCAATTTTATGTAGATCCTACGTTAAGTACCCGCAAATTGGAGACTGTGTGTGGTGTTAGTCGACATACTGTCCAACGGATTCTAAAGGTCCATAGTTTTCATCCGTATAAAATTCACCTGGTACAAGAACTTAATGAAGACGATTTTGATAGGCGATTACAATTTTGTGAAGATATGAGTGAACGAATTATAAACGATGAACATTTTCCGACGAATGTTCCTTTTTCTTAAATGGCCTAGTAAATCATCACAACTGCCGATATTGGTCCGATTCCAATCCCAGAATTTATCATAAGGTTCATACACAGCAGCCACAAAAATTAAATGTTTTGGACTGGTATTTAACGATCATTTAGTTGGTCCTTTTTTCTTCTCTGGAAATTTGACCGGTGAAATGTATTTGGAATTACTCGAAGACGCCATAGATGCTGCATTAACAGCCATAATTGAAAATCAGAATGATCGGCGGTACATTGCGAATAGGTTGATGTTCTAACAGCATGGTGTCCCACCACATTACGCATTACGTGTTCGACAATATTTAGATCAGACGTTTCCAGATCGATGGATTGGTAGAAGCTGTACCATTGAATGGTCCCCAGGATCGCCAGATTTATCACCTTTAGATTTCCTTATGTGGGGTCATTTAAAAAACAAAATCTATGCTACTCTGCCAACATCATTAGAAGATCCGCGACAAAGAATTGTGAATGAGTGCCTTCAAATTACTCCTCAAATATTACAAAATGTGCGGCATCGTTTTGAGCAAAATCTTTATTATTGTATGGAGAGTCATGGTGGCCGTTTTCGTGATTCGTGATTTTTTGCCAAACTTGTGTCCCCCTCGGAAACAAAATCGACGGGTCTGAGCGTTTTTCAAAAAAAAACTGAGCTGCAAGTAAATGCGTCTGTTTCGTTTTCGATGCGCCACCCTGTATAGTAACATTAGCATTTCTATAATAAAAGCAAAATGCTTCAGGCGTTTATTATGAGCTAATAACTAAGCCTAGAGACAGTAATCTAACAAAATTATAGGAACATAAGGAACTTATTATTCTTTTTTTATTTCTAAATGTAAATAATTGGTTTTGATGCTTTGGCTCTGAAATCGATAGATTTCCATCTGAATGAACGATATCAGTATGTCGTGATACAAAATAAACATTCAGAAAAAAGGCTTATTTGCCGCGACGTGCCTCAGGGATCCATATTGGGGCCTCTGCTGTTCATCATATATACTTTTGATATAGCCAACACACTTCAACGCTGTTCAAGTCAGTCTTATGCTGATGATATTCAAGTTTTCTATAGTTCTTCTTCAAACAATTACCTCATGGCTAACAACCTCAATAACCTAGATATACAATGTATAAGTAATGGGTGATTTTTTTGCTGGTATCCTTTTGGCAACACTGTTTTTGACAGATGACGCGTGAATCGTGTCTTGTGTCATTGTCAAACTTGTTCAGTTTGGTCTATAATTTAACAATGAATCGACTTACGAACGAACAACGCTTGCAAATTATTGAATTTTACTATCAAAATTCATGCTCGGTTAAGAGAGTGCATCGAGCACTGCTTCCAATTTATGAGCAATTTGGTCGGCCTACTGAGGGAGCTATTTGGAAGCTTGTGACTAAATTTCGAACCCAGTTTAGATTTTTGGAAATTAAACAACCAACACGCAGACGTAGAGTAAGGACTGAAGAAAATATTGCCGCTGTATCCGCCAGTGTTAGTGATGACCGTGAGATGTCGATTCGCCGCCGTTCGCAGCAATTGGGCCTCTGTTACTGCACTACGTGGAAAATTTTGCGACAGGATTTGGGTGTAAAACCTTATAAGATACAGCTGGTGCAAGAATTGAAGCCACACGACCTTCCACAACGTTTCCAATTTGGTGAATGGGCGCTGGCAAAGTTGGAGGAAGATCCACATTTTTATCGAAAAATTGTGTTCAGCGACGAAGCTCATTCCTTTTTGAATGCGTACGTTAACAAGCAAAATTGCCGCATCTGGAGTGAAGACCAGCCAGAAGCATTGCAAGAGCTACCAATGCATCCCAAAAAAATCACTGTTTGCTGTGGATTATGGGCCGGTGGCATCATCGAGCCGTACTTCTTCAAAGACGACAATGGCCGGAACGTAACTGTGAATGGCGAGCGCTACCGTGCGATGATAACAATCTTTTTTTGCCCAAAATGGAAGAACTGGACTTGGCTGACATGTGGTTTCAACAAGACGGTGCCACATGCCACACCGCACACGAAACAATGGCCCTATTGAGAGGCGAGTTCGGTGAACAGTGTATCTCACGTTTGGGGCCCGTCAATTGGCCGCCTAGATCGTGTGATTTAACGCCGTTGGACTATTTCTTGTGGGGCCATGTTGAGGCTAATATCTACAGGGATAAACCAGCAACGATTGACGCACTGGAAGCCAATATTGAAGCATTTATTCGTGAGATACCGGCCGATATGTTAGAGAGAGTGTGCCAGAATTGGACCTTGCGCATGGGCCATCTAAAGCGGAGCCGCGGCCAACATTTACATGAAATAATCTTTAAACATTAAATTATATCGACCATTCTATCTACTCAAATAAAGATTTAATCGTTTTTTCAAATTTTTTGTGTTTTTTTTGAAAATCAAATCCTATAACTCTTAAAAAATCACCCGTTACATACGCCACAAAGCACAATTTACGACTTTATATATTCAAATCGAGAGATTTACTATTTTGCTCCAAGACAAGCGTGCGTTCCTCAAAGCAAAATTGAACATATCTATCAATAATATAGTACCTTACATACATTTTTCCATTACGCAAAGAATTTAGGTTTATATTTGGATTAAGATGTCAGGTTCCAGGAGCTTGTGAGCCATGTGTGTAGGTCTAGTTTTCTTAGACTTTTATACAAATAAAACTATTTTAACTAGAAAAATTAAGAAAGAAAGTTTGATATGGAGTAAAATAGCTTACTGAAACATTATTTTCAACTTATGTGTTTTTTAAGCTATTATTTATTTTTTAGTTCAATTTATCAGTCAGTTTTTTGTGGGCATGTGGTATTGAAATGGCTTACAAATCATTTCGTAATCTAATAATTTCATTCAAAGTTTCACTGTTGCATGGGGTTTTTCCTGTTAACTTAAAGCAATCAAGTTCTTACTCGACTAAATACTACATAAGCTTGTTTAGCAGCAAACAGTCGCGAGCCTAGATAAATGACTGCACAACCGGTACAACCTACATTTTGTGGACGGTCGAAGACCAACTCAGGATTAATGGCAACAATCGCGATGAACAAGGTGAGAATGCACCACCTTGAAAAAGTATGTGCCTACGTTGTGCTCTCTCTCTTTTACTCTCCTAAAGAGGACATACAGGGTGACAGGTAAATTGGTGTTAAACATTTAAGGAGGTGATCGTTCAGCCCCTTTGCTATCGAAATTAGTATATAATACCATATCCTATATTCAAAGGTTGAAAAGTTATTGAAGATTTAAGATTCTTTTAAAAACAATCCATATTTCAGAGTAAAAAAGTCGAGAGAGAAAAAAGTTGACGATTAAACATTTGTTTCTTGTGGTTTTGGGTTATTATTTCAATAATTAACTATTATAGATTACAAAAGATTCGAAAACAATACCAAACAACGTATTTATTTTCATTCAAAAATGTTTAACTAAGAAAAACAAATAACGTTTTATAGTAAGTAAGCTGTTTTACAAAAAAATCAGTATACAAAAAAACGTACAAACAATTTAAATAATATCCTTGTTTCATGAGGAATCTAAATTGGTATGATAAGTGCACAAAAACTGTGTGAAACTAAACATAATGTATTGTAATATAACAATAGGGATGTACCAATGGCTTGTCTCCTATTTTCACAACTCTCTGATTGATAAGAAAGTGTTTTTGTGAAAATAATGTAACTGTAAGCTATGGGATAGTTATTATTTTAAACTACGGTTAAGTTACACGATTAGATTATTTACACAGTTGTAATTGTACTACAGAATAATAAAAACTGACTAAAAGTTACTACAATTGGTAAGTAAAATACAATAATGAAATGAAGGTAAAATTCATTGCAATTGTTGTTCGAACTGACGCCCGCCGTTTCTTATGCAAGCCCGTAGTCTTTTTCTTATGTTGGTACGCGTGATGCGGCCAGTTAGTTATCCTCTGATAGTGTCAGCAGCAGCAATAATTCTTTCTTTCAACTGTGCAAGAGTGTCTATGGGCTCAGCATACACCAGTGACTTCATGTGCCCCCATAAATAATAGTCACACGGTGTTAAATCTGGGCTCCTCGCTGGCCACGGTGTCGGTCCACCTCGGCCAATCGAGCGACAAGGATATTTCTCGTCCAGCCACTGTCCAACACCCAGATGGAAATGCGCGGGATAGCCATCGTGTTGGTAGATCATCTGCATCCTGATATTCAGAGGCAGGTCTTCGAGATACTCCCAGAGTTTGGATCTCAAAAAGCTTTCATAGGATTCGCCATTCAGGTTGTCAGGCAAAAAAACTGGTCCAATTAGATACGTATGAATGATTCCCATCCACGCGTTTGCCGAAAATCTGCTTTGCTGGGCTCTTGGCTTTGCCATGTGGGGATTTGCCTCTCGTGGGGCCCAATAATGTAAGTTGTGATAATTTGTTGTCCTCTCTCTGTCAAACTTAGACTCGTCGGTCCACAATATTTTAGTTAAATAGTCGTTTTCTTCTTGATCCCGATGAAGCATGTATCGACAAAAATCAATTCTTCTTGCGGGATCTCCTTCTTCTAATACTTGAACCGGTGTCTAATGGAAAGGGTAAAGTCTCGCCGAATGCAAAACGAATCAAACTTTCCACTGAGTTAAACCAAGCTGCTTTGCTATAACTCGTGTAGACGTCGTCGGGTCTCTGCCGTTCCAGTATTGCCTCTCGATCTACGTCGTCAAACAACCGAGGTCTACCAGCATCATGACGTCTCTCATGAACCTGTCCACTTTCCTTGACGCGTTGGTACACAGAAGCAAATACTCGATGACTCGGTATTCGCCGATTCGGAAAACGGTTTTCGTATTCTCGCCTGGCTTCAACGGAATTTCCATCACTTAAACCATAACAAAACAGAATATCAGCGTATTCTTCGTTACGGTAACTCGCCATTATTAAAACTGATCAAAAAAGTAAAAGTACGTC
Organism: Acanthoscelides obtectus; assembly: GCA_963669975.1. Classification (NCBI taxonomy): domain Eukaryota; kingdom Metazoa; phylum Arthropoda; class Insecta; order Coleoptera; family Chrysomelidae; genus Acanthoscelides; species Acanthoscelides obtectus. The sequence goes on along the minus strand of CAVLJG010000006.1, from coordinate 99,694,804 downwards.
CTACCGCGTTAAAGGTTGATATTCTACTAACTAACCTAAGCGTTAGTTACCTTTCCTTGATCCGTCAGCTGTGTCAATTCATAACACAGGCAGAGCTTGCTTCCGAGGAGCGACGACAGATTCCGAATACTTAAACCCGAATAACGGCACAGGGCACAAAAAACAACAAAAAGGGGCGAACCATGAAAGGCTCGGTTTACCTGTTCAGTACAATGAAATGCGCTTAGCGGTCCTTTCTAGCAAAGTAATATTGTTTTGTTAAATGGTTTACTTACTGATACGTTATTACACCATTTTAGAAACCTAATGAAACGAGGAAGTTTTTGCAGTTATTTGTACATTTTCTTTATTATGACTTCTTAATGTGAAAGTTGAAAATAAAAATTTTCATTTAACATTTAAATGAAAATAAATACGTTTTCAGTAGTGTTTTCATATGTTTTTTAATTTATGAGAATTATTTGCTTAAATAATAACCTGAAACCACCAAAAAAAGAATGTTTAATCACCAACTTTTTTTTATCTCAACTATTTTACTCTGTAATCTGGGTTGTTTTTAAAAAAAAATTAAATCTTCCGTAACTTTTTAACCTTTGAATATAGGGTATATATATATATACTAATTTTGATAGCAAAGGAGCTGTACTATCACCTCCTAAAATGTTTTACACCTATTTACCTATAAAAGAATACATAGGAAATAGCTAATCAATGACCCGCAATGCACGTATTTTCTGATGATAATATGCCAAACCACAAAAATGAAATTGTTTTAATTTCCCAACGAAATCACGTACGCCCGTTATCGTCCCACTGTTATCAGCGTTATCTCTTATCTAGCGATCGGAGCGTATCGCCAGAACAATACAGATGCCAAAAGCTCGTCCGTTCAACAGGTGTAAGCGGGGTGTATTCGACCGGAACTGAGCGTCGCATCTGTTGTTAAATATGACAAAAAACAGGATGTGAATCCACCGACAACAGGCCCTCACCGAGTTATTTTGTTTCAGTTACCTTTAAACCCTACTGTCGTGTACCCAGAGTTTCAATGTATACGAACAATATATAGTAGCGACGTGTGAAAATGAGTGATAAGGAGCCTGTGATATCGGTGCATGATTTGCCCTTGACTTTTAAAGTGAAATATTTGGGTAAGTCGCCATCGTTTGTACGTATATTTTACTAAATATACACTTGGATGAGCTGCGGAATAGGAGCGGCGCCTCATTGCAATCCACCACCTGTTGAGGTCGTATTTTTAGCAGCTTTGTTGTTTTTGTTGCTGAAATAGGAAGCTTTTTCCTAGGCATGGCAATAGAGTTTAATAAACAGTCAATATTGAATGGCAACTTCTTCTAACTGATTGACTTCCACTATAAAAAAATGACGTCAAGTAGGTTGAGTCTACACTTGCTACGCAACACCGGCATCAGTTAGTTCATAAAGCATATCATAAATTCACTGGACAACAAATTTTAGTTTTTTAATTGTATCTTGTGGGAAAAGTGCACTTCTTTGTTAATTTTGGGGCGCTGAATCCAAAAATGACAATGAAATAAAAAAATTAGTTGCGGTTTAGAAAAAAAACTTTTTATTTTTAAGGATATATTAAAAAAAGTAACAAGATTCATATACCTATAAGAATCACTATATGCGCTGTCTTTTTGCTGTTCTTTTATGGATCGTTTCTGGAGCATCTCTACCAAGGTCCAACAGTAGTCTGCAAGCATGGAAGGATTCCACTTTCCCTGGTACCTTTTTTCCATTGTTGAAATATCCTGATGAAAACGTTCGCCGTGCTCATCACTTGCGGCTCCGCAATTGTCAGGAAACAAGTCCAGGTGTGAGTGTAGGAAATGTATCTTGAGAGACATATTACAGCCCATCTTTTGATACGATGACAGCATATTTTTGACAAGGGTTTTATAGTCGTCAGCTTTTCTATTTCCCAAGAAATTAGTGACCACCAGACGGAAATCATTCCAAGCAGTTTTTTCAATACCTGTTAAAGTGTTTTCAAACTGTGTATCTTTCAAAATATTTCGAATCTGTGTCCCAACAAAAATACCTTCTTTAACCTTTGCCTTACTTAGTCTTAGAAATTTCTGACGCAGGTATTGAAAAGGTGACCCATCTCTATCTAATACCTTGACAAAGTTTTTCATTAGGCCCAACTTGATATGCAGTGGTGGTAATAAATTTTTTTTCGAATCTACTAATGGCATATGCTGTACATTTTTTTGACCTGGCTCTAGGAATTGACGAACAGGCCAGTTTTGTCTGGTGTAATGAAGTGCCTTTGCCCGACTGTCCCATTCACACAAAAAACAGCAAAACTTTGTGTAGCCTAGCTGCAGCCCAAGTAAAAGTGCAACAACTTTCAAATCGCCACAAATATGCCATTGGTGCTCATCGTATTTTATGCATGTCAATAGGTACTTCATATTGTCATATGATTCTTTCATGTGAACTGCATACCCTACAGGAAGATATGGTAAAATATTTCCAATATGCAATAACACTGCCTTTAAACTCAATGTTGAACTGTCTATAAACAATCTCCATTCTTCTGGGTTATAGTTTATATTTAAAGCCGCCAGTAAGCCGTTAATGTTACTGCAGAAAACCAAGTTATTCTCCATATTGAAAAATGGTTCTAAGTCTTTGTGGCGTTTACGAAAAACACATATCGAAACATCGTCTTCTAACAAGTTCCACTGCTGCAGTCTTGATCCAAGTAACTCTGCCTTACATTTTGGAAGTTCTAAATCTCTTACAAGATCATTTAATTCTGACTGTGTTATTTTGTGCGGTTGGTGGCATGACGTGCTCGGTATAAAATCAGGATCTCTTGACGTTGATGGCATATCTTCTTCCTGACGAATCACTCGATCGCCATGATCTGATTCGTTTTCTGATTCGCAAGTGTAGGATTCTGGGGGTTTTGGAATAGGATTTTCGTCACTGTGAGGCACAGGTCTCATCGCAGATGGTATGTTTGGGTAGTTAATAACCGATTTTTTTTTCTTGGTTGATTTTACTTAGGATATTTTTTGGCTGTTGATCAGTGATTTGAGTTAGGCATCAGTAAGAGATTATTAGAATTCATGAATGACTGTAATTTATTTAATACACATCAGCATGGTTACCTACATGGGCGATCAACAGATACTGCAATCTTTCAATTTCAAACAGTACTTAAGCAGTTAGACGAGGGAAACTTAACGGTTGGTTTCAACCTGGACTTGTCCAAAGCTTATGATTGCATCAACAGAGACATATTGTTATTAAAGCTACAAAGATATGGTGTAAGAGGAACTGCGCTAGAATTGTTCAAGTCACACCTCTATAAAAGACAACAGAGGGTTTAAATTGTTAAAGGAGGTCAAACTTACAAGTCAAACACTGAGTTGACTTCAACCGGCATAGCACAGGGTAGTATACTTGGGCCCATTTTGTTTGTAGTTTTTTTAAACGATTCTCTGTTTTGTTACTAGTGGTGATCATAGCAAGGATAAAAATATCTGCTATACTGATGACACAAATTTAGTGTTGGGTGGGACAAGTGTAGAGGACCTAACTGTTAATGGGAATCGCTTATTCAGAAGTGTGAAAGGATGGTTTTCTGAGAACAAACTAGTGCTGTATAAATCCAAAACTGATGCAACATTATTCAGAACTGAGCAGAGTAAAGTCGTTAAGCCACAATATATCGATATAGATGATCATCAACTGCAGTTGAGTGAAAGTGTAAAATTCTTAGGCATCTACAGGCTGTTTCAGTTTATTGTTGCATAACTTTAAGATTCGATAGAACTTTTAAAACTAATGCATAAAGTCTATATAAACATGGGTCGAAAAATGCGTGGCTTCCGAAATAAAGGGTGTTTAAATTTACTTTCTAAAATAGTTTTTTTTAAATATTTTGAACAATATTTGATGTATAACAGTGAAAATTGGTGCACAAGTGTTTTTTGGTACCACAAAACGAACCATGGGCATAGTTTTACTGTAGCCGCTCGAGGGCGCTCTCTACTGTACCCGTAGTGTATTAAAATGACCGAAATTTTTTTCTTAATGCAATTTTTTGGTTTTTGAATAAAAAAACTGATTCTTCGCACTTTCCAACATAAAAAAGCTCTCTTGTGAATTTTCGTTAATTTTTAGAAGTAGGCTGTGCCTGCAAATATTTTTGAAATTGAAAGCAGAATAAGGTTAAACGTCAATTGGTTGACAGTTAGTTTTGTTGTCTGTTGAAACCTGAAACGTTTTTTTGCAATTGTGAATGCACGAAATTTAGTTTCTTTTACCTGTTTCTTTTTGTAAGTTTTATAAAAATGCCATTTATATTCTCCAATCTAGAGTTAGCGGATATTCATTTTGTGTATGGGTTTGTAAATGGAAACGCAGCAGAAGCAGCCAGAGAATACACAGGAAGATTTCCAAACAGACGACATCCAACTCGCTCAGTATTTGTAAGAGTGCATCGCCAAATAATTGAAAATGGTTTTGGAAATCTCCAAAGGGATCAAAACATAAATGTTCGTCAGCGCAGATTTACCCGTATGATTCTGCGTGAGTTTGATAGAGATCCGACCACAAGTGTTAGGAGAGTTTCTGGTGCCTTGGGCATTTCAGCAAGCCATGTTCACCGTGTTCTTAGAAATGACCATAGACGTCCTTACCATTTACAACCTGTGCAAGGACTACATCCAGGGGACGGAGAACGAAGAATCACATTTTGTCGGTGGATTCTTGATAGAACTGATAATAATGGGAGTTTTTAAGTAACGTTTTATGGACCGATGAGTCAGGCTTCACTAGACGTGGAGTGGTAAATTTTCATAATCAACATATTTGCTCGCATGAAAATCCGCATGCAGTTCGGGAAATAAATTTTCAGCATGAATTTAGTGTGAACATGTGGATTGGTATCTACCGTAATCGACTATTTGGACCCTACCTTTTGCCTGCAAGGTTAAATGCTGCGACCTTCTTGGAAGGCTGAACATGCAAATATGTGGGATGATGTTATGTTAGATTTAAGAAGATTGGCCTGGTTTCAGCTTGATGGTTGTCCAGCTCATTATTCGAGAATAGTTAGAACCTGGCTGGACGAAAATTATCCAGAAAGATGGATCGGCCGTGGAGGACCAGTCGCCTGGCCTCCACGATCCCCTGACCTAAATCCATTAGATTTCTTTGTGTGGGGATTTCTAAAAGAAAAAGTGTACCAGACTCCCGTCACCACAAGAGATATGCTAATAGACAGAATCAGGAATGCATGTGATGAAATGAGGCCTTATTTGAATAATGCTATACCACGTTCGATCATTCGTAGATGTGAATTGTGTATTGAACAATTGGGTTTACATTTCAAGCAACTACTTTAGATTTTGTATGTTTGTCCTAACTATCCAATAGCATTTTAGTTGTAAATAATTAATTTAATTTGTTAAAAATAATATTGGAAAATTAAACAAATTAATATTCTGTTTTTTTGGGTTTATTTGGAGTTAGGAATTATTGCTGTGTTTAAAAACGCAATCTAAACGATCATCTTAATTACTTGTAATGCCCAAATCGAAAATGTAAAAAAAATATTATTTTCCCATAAATAATTAAAAATGCATCGAACCTTAGAAATCGAAATATCTCAAAAACGGCTAACTATAACGAAAACTCACAAGAGAGCTTTTTTATTCAGAAAAGTGCGAAGAATCAGTTTTTTTATTCAAAAAGCAAAAAGTTGCACTAAGAAAAAAATTTCATTTTAATACACTACAGGTACAGTAGAGAGCGCCCTCTAGCGGCTACAGTAAAACTATGCCCATGGTTCGTTTTGTCGTATCAAATAACCCTTGTATACCAATTTTTACTGTTATACATCAAATATTGTTCGAAATATTTAAAAAACTATTTTAGAAAGTAAATTTAAACACCCTGTATTTTGGAAGCCACGCATTTTTTGACCCATGTTTGTATAGACTTTATGCATTAATTCTAAAGGTTCTAACGAATCTTTAAGTTATGCAACAATAAACTGAAACACCCTGTATATTGATGAATTTTTAGATTGGACAACACATGCATTCGAACTGGTGAAGAGGCTCAATTACATTTGCTATGGTTTTAGGGTGAAAATATTGTATCATGCTAATTTTGAAAGTGTTGAAAAGTATGGGATTATTTTTTGGGGATGCAATAGGTTTATTCAAAAAAATTTTGTTGTCCAAAAAAGAGCAGTACGTCTGCTAAAGGGACTAAACTTCAATGAAACTTGCAGGGGGGTGTTTAAAACTGAAAAAATCATGACTGTGTATGCCATCTATGTGTATGAGTGTCTTATATTTTTTTTCAAAAATAAAAATGTATTTGAGCTTGAGGTGCAAACGGTTTATGATACTCGAACAGTCAATGTTACTTATCCAATACACAGATTATCATCCACAGAAAAAAGCCCTATTTACATGTGTTTAAAATTTTTTAACAATCTACCAAATCAAATTAAAAACATAAACAGTTTACATAAATTTAAAAAGACTATTAAGCAATTTCTAGTACAGTCAGAGCCTTATACAATAGATGAGTTCTAAGGGAGTTGTAATATACTGACATATAAATCCGAACACCCAGTTTAAATGGTTTTATTTTAATAAAATTTTGTATAAGTACTTAATGAAGCATAATAAGTAAATGATAAGAATTTCAAAATGATTGCACTGCTTTAAAGCCCTTTGATCTCTAATAATGTGTGGATGCACCCTGATGTGCTACGCATTCTCCAACGCGCCTAGGCATGCGTCCTCCCGTGGTACTACGTATATATCTCATTCCAGGCAACCACCAACTCCTCTCGAAGTGCTTCTAGAGTCTGAGGAGGCCGTTGCAAATTGAGCAATCTCCTACCCATCATATCCCACACGTGCTCAATTGGGGATAAGTCGGGAGATCTTGGTGGCCATGGTAACAATGTGACATCATTATGTTGAAAGAAGTCTATTGTGACTCTTGCAACATGTGATCGGGAAAAAATGACACCGCAACAAGTAGCGCAAGCTGCAGCTTTTCAAGATGATGGTCGTCTAATACTATATACACTTCCTTGCAAATATATTCTATTAGCCAGAAGTTGCATCGACAGTGCTTTTGCAAAATGGATGACTCAAAAATTTAGATGACCGAACGTTGTATAACAATTGTTATCTATGATTCAGTTTTCTGGTATTTAAATTGATCAAAGTACCATAAATACATACACGATAATCTGGCAGTAACAAGCTTCTCAGTAAGCCAATGGCAAAATAGATGACGCAAAAATTTAGATTACCGTTCGCGCTGTTCAACAATTGTTATCTATGATTCATTTTTCTGGTATTTAAATTGATCAAAGTACCATAAATACATACCTATATGATAATAGGGCAATAACCATGATGCCAGGAAGCCAGTATGTTATCTGTTTAAATACCTGTACATATAAGATTTGAAACTTCGCCGTTGAAAAATGTTTTATCTATTTTAGTGCAACAAAAATAACGAATAATTCAGTTACGTTATTTTTGACAGCGATATCAAATAACGAATGTCAATTTTGTACTACATATTATGATCTATGAGTTGATATACCAAAAATTTCCTATATATACTAAGTGACATATAAATCCGAACACCCAGTTTAAATGGTTTTATTTTAATAAAATTTTGTATAAGTACTTAATGAAGCATAATAAGTAAATGATAAAAATTTCAAAATGATTGCACTGCTTTAAAGCCCTTTGACCTTCAATAATGTGTGGATGCACCCTGATGTACTACGCATTCTCCAACGCGCCTAGGCATGCTTCTGATCAGGTGGTCAATGTCCTCCTGTGGTATCTCATTCTAGGCAACCACCAACTCCTCTCGAAGTGCTTCTAGAGTCTGAGGAGGACGTTGCAAATTGAGGAATCTCCTACCCATCATATCCCACACGTGCTCAATTGGGGATAAGTCGGGAGATCTTGGTGGCCATGGTAACAATGTGACATCATTATGTTGAAAGAAGTCTATTGTGACTCTTGCAACATGTGGTCGGGCATTATCTTGTTGGAAAGTTGGATCTGCCAGGGTGTCAAGATAGGGTAAAAGATGGGGTTCTAGAACTTCGTGGATATAACGCTGCGCGTTCATGTTACCTCTGATGAAGATTAAAGGTGACCTGGAACCATAAGCTATAGCACCCCAAACCATAACTCCAGCAGTGTGATGAACATGTCTTTCAACAAAAAACTGGATTCCTCCTTTCACCACGTCGGCTTCTAACTCTGGCACGACCATCGTGCATGCCTAAACAAAATCAAGACTCGTCACTAAAGACAATACTGTTCCATTCCTGATCCCAGAGTGACCGTTGTCTGCACCACTCAAGGCGATTGCGTCGGTGTTCTCGAGTTAAAGGGAGGACCCAGTGTGGCCGGTATGAAAACAAGCCAAAACTTCTCATTCGTCGGTAAACACTTCGCATGCCAATAGGTCTTCCGTGTTCTGCAAACCATTCATTTGCAATGGACCTGGTAGTGGAGAAACGGTCCCTTAAGGCCAATAATCTTAGGCGGCGATCTTTACGTCTGTTGTTCTACTGCGGCGTCCAGTGCCCCTTGCTCTTTGCGTACGGCCTTCTCGAAGTCATGCCTGACAACACCTAACCACAGTGTCTACACTTCTTTGCACCCTAACTGCAATTGCCCGAAAAGAAGGTCCAGCTTCCCGAAGTCCCACTATACGGCCCCTATCAAACTCACTAAGTTGACGAAATCGTACAGGTTTCCGTACTCTAGGCATCGTAACCGATCGTAAAGGATGTCAAGAACCAAAATCCGCCAACGTTGATTCTTTACTGCGGCTGAAATATTCATTTTTAGAGCGTTAGTGAATTAAAAAAAAGCAGTATAAAAACCGCAATGTCCAACTGATAAAGATGAACATTTTTTCACTTATTTACAGTAAGATAAATACATTCACCAACTTTTATTAAAATAAAACCATTTAAACTGGGTGTTCGGATTTATATGTCACTTAGTATATTATAATGGGTGATGATGTTTTTGTTCTGTATACATTTTGTTTTGTTTGTATGTGTGGAAAAGACGCACTTATAAACATGAATGCTTCGTAGAGTCATGATGTTCTTACTTCTGGAGATCTCTCTGTATGATTCTCTTCTATGGATGTTGAATATCAATCTGATAAAAAATTGGAGTTGATTGATCCCAAATGTCGATGTGTCTTAATAAATGTAAGTAAATGAGAGAATAACACACATCTAGCAGAGCTGATTCTGATAAGCAAAACTTAAGATTAACATTAATGTTACCTGGTGGAATGTTACTGTCACTGACAAGAAGATTTTGTATCGGCTTGTCCTAAAAATGAAAATGTCTAGTTTGTGAGTAAATGAATCCCTTATGTGAATATGCTATGAATATTTCCGTTCCCAATGTTCTTAAATCACCTATTCTTAGAACGTTCTTCAGGAGAATCTGTTTTAAAGGGATGTGAATAGGATATCTCGTTTAAAATCTAAGGCCCGTATCGTCAGTTGTCCCTACAATTGTAGGGCGCCTTTATGGCATCCTTGATTGTTATAGTTTTCTACTTCTCCGTATCAGCGCTCTATTTTGAGGTTATGTCACAAACATCAATTTGCATCAAATTGTGCTTGGTTTTGAGTTATATCATGTTTTATCAGCCTGAAATTTCCTAAAATTTAAGAAGAAAACTTATCTTCACAATAGAAGAGCGCTGACGCTGACACAGGACAAGTGTAATCTAGAAATTTTTGAAGGAGAGAAAGGAGTATGACAATCAAGGAGGCCATTATCGGGCCCTACAATTGTAGGGTCGACTGACGATACGGGCCTTAAACGCTCATTCCAACAATGTGAATATACCTTTTCATGTTTGCTTTGTATGTGCCTAAATAAACTGATAACAGAGCTGCATCGGAAGTGCACAGCCAACATACTTGGCGTCATTCTTTTTGAAGATTGATAGAAAACCGCAAATAAGAAACCCTTTTCAAATGTGTTGATATCTAGAATAAAATTTATATGAATTGTAGTTGCGGTAACAATAATTTCCACTTGATAGCAAGTTGGCTGACGTGCCTGACTGAGAAATTGAATGATTCCAGGAAAACGGCCAGCAAAAGGACTATGGGGCATGAAACATACGAGAAGACCAGTAGAATACATGGTGGCAGAGGCAAAAAACATGCCTTCCAATGTTATATTGCCGATTGTTCGGTTAACTGTAAACAGAGATGGTATCCAAATGGTCAATATTACAGACAAACATGTGAAATCAGAGACTGTCAGATTCTGTGTGGACGCTATATCTTATGGAGTACAGGACTTGGTGAGTAACTAAGGCTTATTTATTTATTTATTTATTGAAATCCACCACCAACAGTGTTAACCAATTGGGGGCAAAACAACAATAGAAATAGTAAAAAACAAACATATAAAAATACAACGAAAACTAAAAACTAAATCATTTCACTGCAAACTCTCTTAATACTCGAAATACTTGTGTTGAACAAATCAAATGTACTCTGTAGACTATTATAACATGAACATATCGAGTACAAAGGTGAGTGCAACGGTAAGTTAGTTCGTGGGGTAGGTAGTTAAAAAATGAGTGTATTGCGAGTAACAAATTTTGGAGCATTAAGTTTAATCTGTGCTAGAAATGATGGACAATCATAACTGCTATGCACTACTTTATGCAGGAATATTAGCGATTGAATCTTTTTTCTGTTATCAAGACTGATAAACTTGTGCTTACGTAACAGGTCTTCTTGTGGGACCCCAGTGGGTGGGTACGTACCGTCAATTTTGAATGAAACACATTTCATAAATTTCCGCTGAATCTTCTCCAGAGAGCCACAAGTTGTAACATAGCATGGATTCCATATTAGCCGTCCATATTCTAATTTAGACAGTATGAATGAATTATAAAGCATAATCCATCTTTGTTACTTAATTCCTTTGAGTAATAAGTAATAAGGTACTCAATATGAGGATTGACATGTCAAAAATCACACCCAGGTCCTTGCATTCTTGTACTCTCAGCAGAGAATGATTGCCAATTCTGTAGTCAAATGCAATAATATCTAGCTTTCTGGTGTAAGACATAACACTACATTTACTGTAGTTAATTGGAAGTCGATTTACAGCACACCATTTAACTATTTTGGCTAGGTCTTTTTGTAAGTGAGCACAGTCAGTGCTGCAGTCGACATTGGAAAAAATTTTCAGATCATCAGCATAGATTAAGTGGCTGCTGTCGATGTCGCTAACAATATCGTTTATGAACAGTATGCAAAGCAAAGGACCTAAGCAGGAGCCTTGAGGTACCCCTGAGGTTGGGACGAATTCAATGGATTTGACACCCTCATATTCAACATATTACTTTCTTCCTGATAGATATGACTTAAGAAAGGATAACAGCTTGAGGGAGAATCCAAAATAGCTCAGCTTCGATAACAGAATACTGTGATCAAGTTTGTCAAATTCTTTACTAAAATCTGTATAAATTACATCCACCTGGCTATTGGCATCTAATGCAGAGGAGACTGACTGAGTAAAACAGGCTAGGTTAGTTATGGTTGATCTACCCTTCATAAAGCCATGCTGAGAAGTACGTATTTGGGAATGTGTATTGTGGTATAGGAAATTATGCAGCAAAGTTTCTAAGGCCTACATACTAGGGTTATCGGTCTATAATTTTCAACCTGTAGTCTATCACCCTTCTTGAAAATGGGACGCACCTTTGATTCGCCCTAAATTTCAGGAAACGTGTTAGTCTTTAAACATAGGTTGAAGATCTTTGTCAAGGGATGAGCTAAGACGTAGGCACAGTCACGCACTAAAAATGATGGGATTCCATCGGGTCCGGAGGTAAATTTATTTTTCATTTGCTTTAACACTGTAAAAACTTCTTCTTCGGAAAAGCTCTGAAGTATTATGTTAGTATGCAAGTCCGAAATATTGATATCAGTTGCGTTCGAGGGCATAGTATATACAGATTGAAAAAATAGCGCAAAAGCATTAACAATTTCATTGGGTTTGTCATACTGCTTACCATTATAGTTTACTTGGCTGATTGTGGAATTTTGTCCCCTTTTATTACAGATACATGACCAGAAATTGTTCGGATCCTGAGATAGGCTACTTTGGATATCTACTAGATATTTTTGATATGCGTTACGCTCATCGCGCTTAATTTTGGTCCTTAAGTCTTTGAACTCAGTGTATGTGATCAAACTTTTATCCTTTTTAAACTTTTTGTGTAGCAAATTTTTTCTTTTAATGTCTCTAATCATTTCACCGTTAAACCAAACTCTAAATTTGAGGGATCTGAGACTTGTCCTAGGGACACACATATTAAAAATTTTACGAAGAATGTTATAAAATGTTTCCAAAGCTACGTTTACATCTATTAAATTGTCAAGAAACGTCCAATTAATCAAGCTTATTTGTTCATATAGTGCTACAAAATTGGCTTTTCTGAAATTATATGATTCTCTGGCGCATTTGATACTCTTTTTAGAATGGAAGCTCATGTTGATTATCATGACAAGCGGAGGATGGTGAACATCCTCAGGTAGTAGGTCATCATAAGCCTTAACGACGCTACATTGTTTATTTGATAAAACTAAATCTAATAGCGTATTATTTTCATTCCGAACATCATTGAATTGAGAAAGATCGAAGAAACCCATAAATGACTGAATTGTTTTCTGCTTGTGAGAAGATTGGAGGTGATTTTCATTAACAAATTCGGGAACATTGAAGTCACCTAGTATATAAATACTTTTGCCAAAGAGGTAATCAAGCGATTCTAGATGTTCAAAGAATCTTTCATAGCAGGAAGTACTCGTGTCAGGCGGTATGTATATCACAAAGAAATAAGTCACTTCATTTTTATATCTAAGTTTGATTCCAATTATGTCAATACTGGGAATATCGTCTCTGATAAAAGTCATATTTACCTCTGATGCAGTTGATTACGAATACCAATTAAGACACCACCTCCTCTAGAACACCCCATCGCAGAGCAATTTCTGTCCACTCTAAATACAACATATTTGTCAGTAAATAATTCAGAACTGAGTACTGCAGGCTGCAGCCAAGTTTCAGTACAACAGATGATATCATAGTCAGACATAGCGACATTTACAAAGAATTCTTTACACTTAGAGTTCATACCGAGTACGTTCTGGTAGTAAACAGAGATGCGACGATCAGAAAAGGTAGAAGTAGAAACTCTTACAAAATTTTGAGTATTTAACTGTTCATAAGGGATTTCACGGGGAAAATCCGAACTAAGAAAAAAATAACCTAGCTTTAAACTCCTCAACTTTTTGTAAGTAACATGGGCACCTAGAATCCCAAGCCGCATGTGACATGTCATAGTTGGTATTTCTGTCTAGATTATTTCTAACACAGTTAATACATTTTAAGTTCGTGGCCTCGGCAGTGTTTCAGTAAGTGGCTATCGCCACACCGTGGACAGTGAGTTTGGCTCTTACATTGACCAGAAACATGGGAGAAACCACTGCAATTGAAACATCGCTTGATAGAAATTTCATCATACACGCCACAAACATCATACCCCACGAATAACTTACCCTTGTTGACAGACATAATTTTATTATAAGTACCGTAGTCTAATATTGAAGGATGGCTTGGAAAATGTCTACTCTTTTCTTGATTGGCTTAATGTCTATAACTTTACATTCAAATTTTTCACTTAGCACATCTTCATTTTGAGACTTAATGGAATTAATAAAGTTTTCCGCAGATTGTTTTTCAGTCATACCCGCAACTCTAGGACTGAATCCAGCAACCTCCTTGATTTCGTACTTGTCAGAAAGCTTCTCTGCAACAATTTTCTTGAGCTTAAGATTGTCGTCATCGGAATTGCAACCAATTAGGACCCCCCCATTCTTTACGTTCTTGACACCGGAAAGCTGAAGATTTTCTGCGACTTTTGATCATTTTAGAATTATTTAGAATACTCAAAATCTTTTCTAAATTATGTACGATTCAAATACTCTTAATGGCTGGTAGTAAAATGCTAATCGGACACTTGAATGTACGTTCCCTCATGTCTAGTTTTGATGCTATTGTAAATTTAATAGCATTAGAAAATTTTGATGTATTCGCTGTCACAGAGACGTGGCTAAATGAAAATATTACTGATGATGTGGTTAATATTAGCAACTATTGTCTCTTGCGTTGCGATTGAGAATCTCGTGGTGGTGGAGTTGGAATCTATGTTAAATCAAATTTACATGCTGAAAAGGTAGATATTCATACAAATTTTGGTGATTTTATCGAAAGCATTTGGGTTAAATTGGTTGCGGGTAAGTGTGAACTGTTAGTAGGTGTTTTGTACCGACCAACCTCTAAAAACATACAACAATGTGCAGATTTATTAAATGGTTTCCTACCCAGCCTCTCGTTATATCATCATAACATCGTGATATTGGGAGATCTGAATATGAATTTTTTTAATAACAATATATTCTCACAGAGTTTTGAGCTGATGGGATTCATACAAATCGTAACGGAAGCCACCCGTGTCACAGATAGTACTGCAACATTAATCGATCCAATATTTTTAAATAATCCTCAAATATGCAGCTATTCTTCCGTCATGGACACGAATGGTATTTCGGACAAAAATTTATCACAATCAGGGATTTTAAACATTTCAGTGAGGATGATTTTCTTATCGATCTTTCTACATCGGGCATAGATGAATTATTTACGAAATCTAATATTGATGAGAAGGTAATGCACATTACAAGCGTTATAATAACTTCAAATCGCTTAGAAACCGTGCTCTTAACATGATCAGGAGGGACAAAAAGACATATATCGAAAATTTGGCAAATGAAAATGATTCAAAAAAATTGTGGAAGTCTCTCAAACAACTTGATATAAATTTTCGTAGTAAACCAACCCTTCCGGCAAGTTTTAATGACCCTACCAAAATTAATGATTATTTTATGTCTGTTCATAGCTATAAACCTGTTGATTCACTAGTTTGCGAAAACTGTTTCAAAATTAAATTGAGCTCTGAATATATTTTTTCATTGAATAAGATTAGTTCAAATGACGTATTACAGGCAATAAGGAGCCTAAAATCTGATGCAAAGGGAATTGATGGTATATCCCTGTCAATGATCCAGCTTTGCCTGCCAGTTATTCTCCATCACATCGTCCACATCTTTAACGACTGTTTGGAAAAAGGCTACTTTCCAAACACATGGAAACAAGCTCTAATTATTCCAATTCCTAAAAAAATGAAACCCACTGAGTATAATGATCTCAGATCTATCAGCTTATTACGAATTTTATCCAAAATTTTAGAAAAAATTATAAAGTTACAATTGACCGCTTACCTAGAAAAATTCTTTATACTTCCCGACACTCAATCCGGATTTAGAAAAAATTATAGTACTACATCTGCCCTACTTAATCTGCAAGACAATATTTTAAGTGCCTTAGATAAGAAAATGGCACTAGCCTTAATTTCTATAGACTATTCGAAAGCCTTTGACAGCATCAATCATAAATTATTACTTGCTAAATTAAATTACATAGGTCTTGACAGTGTATCCCTTTCATTTTTCGGCAGTTACCTTCATCAAAGAAATCAGTGTGTTTTTCTCAATCAAGCAATGTCTCAAGTGACAATAATTCCCTCAGGCGTACCTCAGGGCTCTGTATTGGGGCCGCTTCTGCTCCTCATATACAGGGTTATCCAAATTAAGTGTCCACCATTAGTAACTTTGTTATTAGTGAAAATACAAAGTTGTTTGAATTAGCAAACTAGTAGCATTTTTAACGCTGGTAAAAATGAGAAATAAAAAAAAACAATTGAGAGTCGTTATTTTGATTTTTTTCAGTAAAATAACATTTTTTTAAATGGAAACCCCTGTATATTATATTTTTTTCTGTTAAAGCATCAAATTTTAAACAAAAAAGCTTACAATAACTTTTCTCCTAGGTTACAAATTGTTGAAGTTATGGCCTCCAATCTGAAACAATTAAATTGTATCGACAAACTTTATTTTCAACATCAACTTATAATCTTACAAAATACAATAACAATTTTTTTTAAAGAAGATGCTCGAAAACACCACCTTGTTCTTCAATACATTTTTGGGCACGTTTTTCAACTGCTCGAACTGTCTTAAGTATGGTCCTACCATCTATCTGGGTTATCTTTTCCCTAACTGCAGTCTTTAACGCGTCAAGGTTATCGTACCTTCGCTTGTAAATTTGGTTCTTTAAGTAACCCCACAAGAAGTAATCAAGTGGGTTTAGATCTGGTGATCTGGGAGGCCACTGTATTGGGCCATTTGTTCCTATCCACTGATCATTAAAAGTAGTACTTAGAAAATGATAAGTACCTCTGGAGTTGTGGGCAGGTGCGCCATCTTGCTGAAAATGCAGATGATGTCTACTTATAAGATCCAATTCGTCTAAGAAATTAGTCAGAATTTCTGACATAAATTCCACATATCTTTCACCAGTTAGGGTTCCCTCATAAAAGAACGGGCCAACAATTTTTGAACCAATTATACCGCACCAAACGTTGAAACTGAAACGGACTTGTGGGCCTCTTGGATGTACTAACAAAAGATTTTCTCTTGACCAATAGTGGTGGTTTTTTCTATTAAACATTCCAGAATTTGAAAAATTTGATTCATCTGTCCATAAAAGGTAACGAAAGTTATTTACATTTTGGCGACAGAAGCTAAGATACCAATGGCAAAAAACAAGTCTTCTCTCTGGATCCCCTGCCAAAAGCGTTTGAACTGGTCGGTACTTATACGGAATAAATTTGTATTTTTTTAAAATCCTTTGAACAGTACCATAACTGAAATTACAGTCCTTGAGAATATCTGCTATTGAATTCTCACGATAAGCTTCAAAATATCCAATAACTGCAATTTCCGTGGCCTCGCTTATTATGAATTCTTTTTTTGCCCTTGTTTTAGCAAAAACATTTTCGTTGCCCCTAAATTTTCGATTAAGTCTCAGAAAATATCGTTCATACGGTTGAATGCGAGCGGGATATAATTCACTGTAGTATTTTCTTGCTCTCAAGGAGGATTTTCTGCACACTAAATAGCATTCTAACATATCACACTTTTCTTCATGGGAGAACATTTTTCTTTAAATTAATGACACAATAAAGCTTATAAACAAGTATTTACACTAATGTTTGACATTATTTGATTTTATCATTGTTTTCCAAAACCTTCTAGTTGCGAGTATGTCCAGTTTAACAATTTGTCGCTTATCTTAATGCTGTCAAATCGCGAACGCCATGTTGTTTTCATAGCTGTCTTAATATTATAATACTGCAAATAATTAAAAATATTTATCGTTATTTTGACTTTATTTTTGACTTTAGCGGAAAAGTCATTATGAACTTTTTTGTTTAAAATTTGAGGCTTTAACAGAAAAAAATATAATATACAGGGGTTTCCATTTAAAAAAATGTTATTTTACTGAAAAAAATCAAAATAACGACTCTCAATTGTTTTTTTTTATTTCTCATTTTTACCAGCGTTAAAAATGCTACTAGTTTGCTAATTTAAACAACTTTGTATTTTTACTAATAACAAAGTTACCAATGGTGGACACTTAATTTGGATAACCCTGTATACGTTCGACTTAAGCAAAAGTATTGATAATTCTCATGTCCAGTCATTTGCAGACGATACGCAATTGCTTCATTATTTTAACCCAGATGATGTCAATAATACTACTCAAATTTTACAAAACGATGTTAATAAATTAATTAAATACTCTTTAGATCACAATCTACTTATTAATCCACAAAAATCTAAAATGTTATTATTTTGCGCACAAAGAAAAACATACAATGTAACACAGCTCTTGAACATTCAGATAAATAACCAAATCTTGCAATTTTCTGATTCTGCAAAAATTCTTGGTGTTGTTTTTGATACAAAATTAAGGTTTATTGTACATGTTAAAAGTCTATCTCAGAAAACCTACCTACGGCTGCGCACTCTTATAGCAAACAGGTATTTACTAAATTTTAAGATGCGTAAAAAACTATATGAAGCATTGGTCATATCTATACTAAATTATTGTAATATCGTATACTATACTTGTTTAGACAATTTCACTAAAAACGTTATTCAAGTTATTCAAAGCAATTGTATACGATTCATTTTTGGCTTACGTAAATTTGATCATGTATCGGCGAAATATCCCGTTCTAAACTGGTTAAAAATTAATGACATGGTCAAGTATCACTATTCAGTTTTTGTTCTGCTCACGTCTAAACCTTATTACTTGAAGGAAAAAATTTCATTTAATAATGATGTTCACTGTAGAACTCTCAGAGAAAATAATATTAGAATACCCCTGCATACGTCTACACTTTTTAAACGCAGTTTTTCTTACAATGTTGCTATTATTTATAATGACCTTCCTAAAGTATATAAAGAATTTTCATTACCTGTCTTTCGACAAAAAGTTAAAACATTGTTACTCAACCCTCCAAACATATAATTTACGTAATCATTCATTTCTTTTTTATTCCATCTTTAATTCAGATTAATAATTTTTTGGTGCATTTGGGTTTGGAAAGTATGCCTTTTTCTCTTTTTTTTTTTAAATTGTACTTTCGATGTAATGAACCAAATCTGTTTGTGGATAGTGTATTCTTTTGAACATCTGCTAGAGACTATATGGTTAAGTGTAAGAGTAGTAGCATGCTAAACTTCGCCATATACGTATAAGTCTGACATTTGGCTATACTACAATGTAATTGTGGATAAATAAAGACGTCTATAATTATTATTATTATTATTATATGACTTAAAAAAATAGCATCTTATTTTAGAAATTTCTTGCGATTGCAATACTTCCTCGCCAATGACGTGGGAAGTAAAACGGCTTTAAAATCGAGGAGTATCAGCGATCGCGATTATAAGTACCTATTTGCAGAACGACTTATCTACGCGATAAAACTCATAAATCATAAAACTTGCAAAAACAAAATTTCAAAAAGTGCTCCTATAGCACCCTGGGCAATTATCTTCTTAACATACTGTATGAATTTCATTGAAAAATATTGAAAAATGGAGTGTCAGTTTTGAAGCAGCTGAACCCTTGTAAATCGCTTGAAACTTACTGCGTCGGAGCCGCCTTAAAAGCTGGTTTATGCACATTTAAAACCGTGCAAGAATATAAATCTAACCCATTTTGGCAAAAAAATGGGCCTGCCGCTCAATTAGTTTCGACTACCAAGGGGGTTGAACAATGGGGATAAACGTTTCACAACAACAAAACATCATAATTGAAATCTTGAATTTTGTTTAAGGTATATACCAGAGTATTCAGCATGATCATAGTAACAGACGACACTCTAGACAACGGAGTCCCATTTGAATGCCACAGTTTCGTATGTGAATCGAAAGACCAAGCCAGAAGGATCACGTATGCCTTGGCCGCGTGCTTCCAGGACTACGGGAAAAGGGTGAAAGCGGACGGAAAGGAGAGAGCTGTCAGAAAGTTTGCCATCGACTTGAGGACCCCCGAGGAACAAGCTGCAGCTTCTGATGGAGAAACGGAAGCGTAATGGTTGCAAAATTTAGAGAATATGATACGAATTGACTCTTTTATATTTCCATTATATATTTTTATAGTTTCTGAAATGATGTAAAAGTGAGTGGTATTTCAAACTCATTTACTTACTGTTTTATTCATAAATACTATATTTATTGTTTTTTAGCTTCTCTTTTCTATGGTTTTAATGACGTATCAAGTTTACGATTGGTTCTACTGGTATCTACAAAATAAATCGAATTACATTTCTGTACCTCAGAGCCAGACTAGGTTAAGTACATTTTTCTCAAAAATGAGTTTAATATGTTAAGCTTATGACAATATTGTGAATTTTAATTAGCTACATGCAGCGACCATCTATCTGTAGTAATAACGAAGTTACGACTTTTTAACTCATGTCAAGTCACATACAACACAATGCAGGAAAAATATTTTAAATAGAATTATCTCAAAACGACTTATTTGGACTTACCCTACTCTGATTCTGAGGTGCACATTTGGATTAGATACTTTGACGATCGATAAGATACGTTTCCACTATTCGTAATTCGTGAAGTTATATATTTTATAACAGATACTGTTTTATATGTTACACATTTTATTTATATTAATTTGTTATTTAATAAATGTAGTTTTTTATACACTTAACTCTTTTCTCCTATCCCGTCTATTTTTCAATGATATGCTAGTATACTAAGTGACATAAATCCGAACACCCAGTTTAAATGGTTTTATTTTAATAAAATTTTGTATAAGTACTTAATGAAGCATAATAAGTAAATGATAAAAATTTCAAAATGATTGCATTGCTTTAAAGCCCTTTGACCATTAATAATGTGTGGATGCATCCTGATGTGCTACGCATTCTCCAACGGGCCTAGGCATGCTTCTGATCAGGTGGTCAATGTCCTCCTGTGGTATCTCATTCCAAGCAACCACCAACTCCTCTCGAAGTGCTTCTAGAGTCTGAGGAGGACGTTGCAAATTGAGCAATCTCCTACCCATCATATCCCACACGTGCTCAATTGGGGATAAGTCGGGAGATCTTGGTGGCCATGGTAACAATGTGACACCATTATGTTGAAAGAAGTCTATTGTGACTCTTGCAACATGTGGTCGGGTAAAAGATGGGGTACTAGAACTTCGTGGATATAACGCTGCGCGTTTATGTTACCTCTGATGAAGATTAAAGGTGACCTGGAACCATAAGCTATAGCACCCCAAACCATAACTCCAACATGTCTTTCAACAAAAAACTGTGGATTCCTCCTTTCACCACGTCGCCTTCTAACCCTGACACGACCATCGTGCATGCCTAAACAAAATCGAGACTCGTCACTAAAGACAATACTGTTCCATTCCTGATCCCAGAGAGACCGTTGTCTGCACCACTCAAGGCGATTACGTCGGTGTTCTCGAGTTAAAGGGAGGACCCAGTGTGGCCGGTATGAAAACAAGCCAAAACTTCTCATTCGTCGGTAAACACTTCGCATGGCAATAGGTCTTCCGTGTTCTGCAAACCATTCATTTGCAATGGACCTGGTAGTGGAGAAACGGTCCCTTAAGGCCAATAATCTGAGGCGGCGATCTTCGCGGTCTGTTGTTCTACGGCGGCGTCCAGTGCCCCTTGCTCTTTGCGTACGGCCTTCTCGAAGCCATGCCTGACAACACCTAACCACAGTGTCTACACTTCTTTGCACTCTAACTGCAATTGCCCGAAAAGAAAGTCCAGCTTCCCGAAGTCCCACTATACGGCCCCTATCAAACTCACTAAGTTGACGAAATCGTACAGGTCTCCGTACTCTAGGCATCGTAACCGATCGTAAAGGATGTCAAGAACCAAAATCCGCCAACGGTGATTTCTTACTGCGGCTGAAATATTCATTTTTAGAGCGTTAGTGAATTAAAAAAAAGCAGTATAAAAACCGGAATGTCCAACTGATAAGGCTGAACATTTTTTCACTTGTTATTTACAGTAAGATAAATACATTCACCAACTTTTATTAAAATAAAACCATTTAAACTGGGTGTTCGGATTTATATGTCACTTAGTACATTTACAGTTGCGATTCTTCAATAGTTTCTTAATATTAAATGGTCTCTTGATATGATTTTTTCAGTGTAAACTAACTGTTTAGCCCGCCCCCGGATATAGAAGTCCAATGGTGTCAAGTCCGGGGATCTAGCAGGCCACGCAATTGGTCCACCTCTGCCTATCCAGCCATTTGGAAAAGTATCGTCCTAATATTGTCTTACGTCTAAACCGAAATGAGCTGGACATCCGTCGTGTTGGAAAACAATTTGCATGTCATCTGGAATTTCTACTCGTACAAGTAATTCGGGAAGATCATTTTGCAAAAAGTGTAGATAACAGTCGCCGTTTAATCGCCAAAAAATGAGGACAGATTAATGTCTGGCCCATAGATTAACATAAAATTTGTGCTGGAAAGACAGTGTGAATTTTCCTGCCTATCAGTCCATTGATGCAAATTGTAAACAGTTGTAATGCACTCCTTTGAGAAATTGGATTCGTCCGTCCATAGAATGCTTTCCAGGAACCGTTCATTCTCAGTGTCACTATGTAAGAGAAAACGACAAAATTGGCTTCGGTGAATACGATCACCATCTTCAAATCTTATTTTCGTTCTCGGTGCATCATACTCCAAACCTTCCATGGCGATAAACCAAGATTAGCAGGCAACTTTCCTAGTACTTGTAATGGGATCATCTTCAAACGCTTGGAGAATTAGATCTTAGGCTTCAGGAGGATATCGACCTGGATTAACACCAGGTTCAGTACGTGTTACACTTCCAGTCTCGTAAAGTCGTCCCAGGAAATCGCTCTTGGTACAAGCGACGTGCTTCTAGTCCATGACCATCTGCTCTGCCAAAAATGTAAACGATATCTTCGTTCTTCGTTAGTGAAAGCGGCCATTTTAAAAACTAATTAATTCAGGGTTTTTGGACTGAAATACATGAATTACTTTTGAATTGTTTGGAAAGGAATAAAGCAAGAATGTGTGGAATTTAGGTATTTAAAAACTATTTCACATAGCCTGATGTCCTTTCAGTGATAATAGGAACAAAAGGCATATTTTTTTAAAACAAATCGAAAATCTCGAATAACTCGAAAACTGTAAGACTTTGAACTAAGGTATTTTTTTCTTGAAAGATTATAAATGGTCTAAACCTCTCCAAGACTTCGACCTTCCAAATGCCCTGTATTGTGGAGTGGCAAAGACATTCGTCATTGCACCACAACAACTATTGTGTTGAAAATCAGTGGTGATATCCTATACCTACCTCTATGACCGCCCATATAGCAAAATCTAGGGGGGGAGGGCATGTTTGATTTACAGGTTGTGCAGGATAAAAAATGCTGAGGGGAGGGGTGCATAATATCTTCTATGTTAGGATGAAGAATTTCAGGATATTTCACTTTGAAGCAGAATCCATACACGCCCTTCATATTTTCATGGTGTTTATAACCAATTCATCATCCAAACATTTCTATTTTGATATACGAATTAAGATCGTAAACAATTCTGCGTCACGACCTTTATGGGATTCCACGTAATTATCATTTTTTTATAATATATTCATGAATCGCTGATCATCTCGACAGCATGCAGCTTGCTGGAAAGATTTATTTTCAAAGTCATGAGAAATTGAAATATAAAGTACACCAGAATCTCTTTGTGAAGGTGGGGACCCAACGGTGTATTGTTTCAACCCTCACACTTGAGGCGTTTGGGTTGGGATTCAGGGGAGCTGGGTAAGAAGGATTTTTACCAAGATTACGAGGGTTTACAATAGCCTGAGGACCCTTGTATACAGCTTTGGACTAGTTCAAGATTAGATGGATATTTGCCGCGCTGATGATCAATATTAACTTATAACTTCAGCTTATGCTAAGTATTGTCCAGACTTATTTCAATTAATCAATACTGGAAAAGTTAAGCACACACGGCCTAAGGATTTAAGAACAAAACGTGATGAAACTGTACCTAACATAACTGAGCCTTGTTTTATATGACGAAATATAAATCACTATTATTTAACAAAAGCTTTGCAGCGCTTCCCAAAATGGTCCCATAATCAGTTATACAACTATACTAAGTGACATATAAATCCGAACACCCAGTTTAAATGGTTTTATTTTAATAAAATTTTGTATAAGTACTTAATGAAGCATAATAAGTAAATGATAAAAATTTCAAAACGATTGCACTGCTTTAAAGCCCCTTGACCTTTAATAATGTGTGGATGCACCCTGATGTGCTACGCATTCTCCAACGCGGCTAGGCATGCTTCTGATCAGGTGGTCAATGTCCTCCTGTGGTATCTCATTCCAGGCAACCACCAACTCCTCTCGAAGTGCTTCTAGAGTCTGAGGAGGACGTTGCAAATTGAGCAATCTCCTACCCATCATATCCCACACGTGCTCAATTGGGGATAAGTCGGGAGATCTTGGTGGCCATGGTAACAATGTGACATCATTATGTTGAAAGAAGTCTATTGTGACTCTAGCAACATGTGGCCGGGCATTATCTTGTTGGAAAGTTGGATCTGCCAGGGTGTCAAGATAGGGTAAAAGATGGGGTTCTAGAACTTCGTGGATATAACGCTGCGCGTTCATGTTACCTCTGATGAAGATTAAAGGTGACCTGGAACCATAAGCTGTAGCACCCCAAACCATAACTCCAACAGTGTGATGAACATGTCTTACAACAAAAAACTGTGGATTCCTCCTTTCACCACGTCGCCTTCTAACCCTGGTACGACCATCGTGCATGCCTAAACAAAATCGAGACTCATCACTAAAGACAATACTGTTCCATTCCTGATCCCAGAGTGACCGTAGTCTGCACCACTCAAGGCGATTACGTCGGTGTTCTCGACTTAAAGGGAGGACCCAGTGTGGCCGGTATGAAAACAAGCCAAAACTTCTCATTCGTCGGTAAACACTTCGCATGCCTATAGGTCTTCCGTGTTCTGCAAACCATTCATTTGCAATGGACCTGGTAGTGGAGAAACGGTCCCTTAAGGCCAATAATCTTAGGCGGCGATCTTCACGGTCTGTTGTTCTACGGCGGCGTCCAGTGCCCCTTGCTCTTTGCGTACGGCCTTCTCGAAGCCATGCCTGACGACACCTAACCACAGTGTCTACACTTCTTTGCACTCTAACTGCAATTGCCCGAAAAGAAAGTCCAGCTTCCCGAAGTCCCACTATACGGCCCCCATCAAACTCACTAAGTTGACGAAATCGTACAGGTCTCCGTACTCTAGGCATCGTAACCGATCGTAAAGGATGTCGAGAACCAAAAGCCGCCAACGTTGATTCTTTACTGCGGCTGAAATATTCATTTTTAGAGCGTTAGTGAATTAAAAAAAAAACAACATAAAAACCGGAATGTCCAGCTGATAAGGCAAATTTGTTCACTTGTTATTTGCAGTAAGATAAATACATTCACCAACTTTTACTAAAATAAAACCATTTAAACTGGGTGTTCGGATTTATATGTCACTTAGTATACGTGCCACGATGCCCGAAGAATATTTTTCCTACAGACAAGCTACGCTTAAGTTATTTGAATCGACTCGCTGCTAGCCCAAATCAGCGTGATATGAATACTAGGATATATTGGTCAGAAGATTTTGCAATCTCCTTCGCGGTGGGAAGGAAATTCCACCAATAGTAATGGACATCAATGCTCCTGTTTAGACGGTGCCCGAACATTTCAATAGGCTCCAGGTAAAAAGTACGTCCTCCATGTAATTTATGGGGATGGTTAAAGGACATCCTGCTTCAGACTCAACCTACAACCAGAGAAGAAGTTTAGGTTACAACAAGAAATAGAGATGCGGTTTTCGTGAGCTTGTTTAGACATCATTTAGCTAGTTTTTCATAAAAAAAAATCATACCAACGCATTTAATTTTTTTGAAAAAATCAACCATTTCTGTCAGAATGTTCAAGAAAGCCCTGTGTAACTCTTCCTTTCCGCAAAAAGTCCAGAAAAGATGGAATGCAATGAAGATTCCAACTTTTCTGCACAATCACAGAAAGGGGGTTAGCATTAGCTTCCGGTAGCTCAGTCGGTGGCATGAAGACATCTACAGGCGTGTAGCTGTGTGTCGACCATGGCATGGCTAGAGGATAGAAGAACAAACAGAACACAAAAATTTAACAGATTTTATTTAACAAAAAAGAAAAAGCATTTCCATTAGATTACAATTTTAAAGTTTTAAAGAACAAAATACATTTTACATCTTTGGCGCTGCTATAAAACTATCAACTTATCTTTCGCTGGTCCATTTTGACTCAACTGAAGCCAGGATGGCCAGGTGCTTGAAGGGGAGGTCCCAGTTATGAGGGGTGACCTCACATATAGTGGCTTCATAACCAGTTGTAGGCGAAGTTAAAGGCGATGGCGCTGCCAAGGCACATGCATGGGTGAAAATATTGGCCAAGCAAGGCAAAGTCAAAGACTAAGGCAAAGGGAAAGGGAAAGAGAAAGAGAAAGGGGGTGGCCCCAATCATTTTGTCCTATACGGACACACATTCTACAAAATTCTAGCACATGGTGCTATATAACCTTGTGCTACAGAGAAGAAATACCTTAGCTTTTGTTCGATCGACGGCTCAAGCGGAAAAAGAAGCGCGAGGAAGATCGCAGATCAGGAACTCCGCATCAAGCGCTACAAGCGGAAAATCTTCCAAGCAAAAGAGCTAGAGATGGGATTAATGAAATGATAATCGAGAAGTGATTTAATAAATACGATCGGACGGTGAAACCGTTACACCTGTAGCGGTCACATGTAAAATCAACAAAACTTCAAATATATATATATACAGGGTGTCCGCAAAGTTGGGGTTTTCCTTTACACGACGTGTAGATCTTGAAAACATAAGCAATTTTTCTTAGTACCATATACACCAATGTCTTAAGGGAACCAAGAGAAAGGGCTCTGCAACATCAAAAATATCTGAATACCGTCCTGTAGCCGCGACCCGCCGCGATATCCCAGACTGGTACCGGCTACTAGCTGAACCCGGCGACAGAACTTTGTCGGGGGTCGGGGTCAGTGTGTCAGGTCAGTATGCAACCTTCAACCGACGGTAAAGGGTCACGCGTATAGAGGTAACGAACCCGTATAATCGATTGCGTTTCAAAAATAAAAAAAATAAATAATAATGGCACACTCATACACCAATAATGAACTCGTTGATATGTTGTTAATTTATGGCGAATGTCTTCAAAATGCTACAGAATCGTCGCGAGTGTATGCAGATCGTTTCCCTATACGACATCATCCTAGGCCCCGCAGATTTGTGTACCTGGTCCAGAGAGTCAGGGATACGGGCCATTTGGAGGAATTTCGAGGTGGGCACAGTGGGAGGCCTAGACAACCACGAACGGTGCAAGTTGAGGAAGAACTACTGAATCGCGTAGACGAAAATCCCTCAACAAGCACTAGAGACGTGGCTAGAGAAGTGCAAGTATCAAAAACTAAAGTGTGGCAAACGCTGCGTGAAGAGGGGCTGTATCCGTTTCACGTCCAACGTGTACAAGCCCTTCAACCTGACGATTTTCCAGCAAGAGTGCGGTTTTGTGAGTGGTTGTTGCATCAACATGACAATAAACCGGACTTTTTGAAGTGCATATTGGTGACAGACGAATCTACGTTCACGCGTAATGGGGTGAATAACTTTCGATTTCAGGCAGAGACGTACTTAGCCCTTCTCGTCAACTGGAGAGTGAGTACTTTTTCCTTTATTTTTTTTTTACTTGGTCGCCCTCGTTTCAATACACATTACCTTTGTTATTTTAAGGGTAGTTGTTTCTGAAAAGGAAAACCCCAACTTTGCGGACACCCTGTGTAGCATTTATAGCCCAAGAATGTCTCTTTACAACTAACCCACGTTTGTTGAAATTAGCTCAGCCGTTTAGAAAATACAGGGTGTTTCTTACGGAAACATTTTAATACCCCCCACCACTTTATTTTTAGAGATACAGCAAAAGTTGTCAAACAACAAAGGTTCAGACTGTTCTGAAATTTGATGAAAGGGTATTTTTTTGTAAGGTTAATATAGCGCAATTCACAGAAACGTCACTTTTTTGTACTCAAGATTGCAGTTACGTCCACTAGCGGTCATTTCATAAACTTGAAGATGTTCTTCAGGTTTTTCTCTAGGACTTCCTTTGCCGCAAGCCTCTGCGATGGATAGGTTCCCATATACAGTATCTCGCATTCTTAGTTGACCACCCTGTACAGTTACTGTTTTTTCTAGCAATTTAGATGGAACGCATACTAGACTAATAGGTCTCAAATGAGCAAGTATGGGTACTGGGAGGGGTAAAATGGAAAGTAAGTTCGCAGTGTGACAGTTAACATTAGAAGCATGGACATTGCAGACATATGAATTTGTTTCAGTAATTTCATACAATGTTTTTAGTTTTGAAACGTACGAAATCAAAGTGTAATATAATCTATCACAGACTTTTCTACATAACAATGTCAGACAAAACAACAAAAAATACATCTTCTTGAAAAAAATAACAATAACAAATATGTTACGACTTCTATAAAGTATAACACTGAATGTTAGTCAAAATAAAATTCTTAAACATGAGAAAAACACCAAAAATATTCATTGCATAACTACACTCTCTTAGCCAGTCTCAAAAAACTAAAACATATAAAGTATGAAACTACATCAGTCCACAGTCTCAAAATAAAAAAATCATTACATTAGCTTAGAAAGTCATTTCGACAGAATTTAAATTAATAAATAGTAAAATAAAACCACATATCTTGATTGGATACTCTGGAAAAGATAACCGTGGTGGTCTATACGTAAGTAAACCCTTAACTATACTAAGTGACATATAAATCCGAACACCCAGTTTAAATGGTCTTATTTTAATAAAATTTTGTATAAGTACTTAATGAAGCATAGTAAGTAAATGATAAAAATTTCAAAATGATCGCACTGCTTTAAAGCCCTTTGACCTTTAATAATGTGTGGATGCACCCTGATGTGCTACGCATTCTCCAACGCGCCTAGGCATGCTTCTGATCAGGTGGTCAACGTCCTCCTGTGGTATCTCATTCCAGGCAACGACCAACTCCTCTCGAAGTGCTTCTAGAGTCTGAGGAGGACGTTGCAAATTGAGCAATCTCCTCCCCATCATATCCCACACGTGCTCAATTGGGGATAAGTCGGGAGATCTTGATGGCCATGGTAACAATGTGACATCATTATGTTGGAAGAAGTCTATTGTGACTCTTGCAACATGTGGTCGGGCATTATCTTGTTGGAAAGTTGGATCTGCCAGGGTGTCAAGATAGGGTAAAAGATGGTGTTCTAGAACTTCGTGGATATAACGCTGCGCGTTCATGTTACCTCTGATGAAGATTAAAGGTGACCTGGAACCATAAGCTATAGCACCCCAAATGATAACTCCAACAGTGTGATGAACATGTCTTTCAACAAAAAACTGTGGATTTCTCCTTTCACCACGTCGCCTTCTAACCCTGGCACGACCATCGTGCATGCCTAAAAAAAATCGAGACTCGTCACTAAAGACAATACTGTTCCATTCCTGATCCCAGAGTGACCGTTGTCTGCACCACTCAAGGCGATTACGTCGGTGTTCTCGAGTTAAAGGGAGGACCCAGTGTGGCCGGTACGAAGACAAGCCAAAACTTCTCATTCGTCGGTAAACACTTCATATGCCAATAGGTACCTCACCTTAGAAAAAAAATTAGTAGATTGGATTTATTCTTAGTCGCCGCTTGCAATTCTTCTTCGATTCTCTTAGATACAATAATATCTAGTTCCTTGTCGGATTTTGCTTGTAATTTGTAATTTCGCCACACTTCGTTAACTAACTTTTGTACATTTTGTACTTTCGTACTTGCATGAGATTTTTTAAAACTTCCAAACAATTTTTGGTATAACTTGGATTTGTCTATGTGAAACGACATCTTATTTAAACATTAAACTTTGGCTAATGGAATCAATGGTAACACAAATGATAACTTGCTGATAGAGGAAATTTAGACAAGTGAACACCGCGCGGTAATTCCCCCACTCGGTTCTAAAGCGAGTAGGGGAATTACCGCGCGCTGTTCACTAAACGTATGCATTATTTGCGGGAATCCCCGAAAATGCGTTTCGTTTTCAAGCAAAGACAATGTGGGGGTTGCCGTTCGTGTAAAAAGGTAAATAACTACCGATGACGTAATCATCATCTAGACTCCCCTACCCCCATGTCATCCAAAATAAGCAAAGCAAAGAGCTCCCCGCCCCCCCTTAGTGCTCACGTAATACTTGAACGGCCCCTTACCTCAGGCAGTTCAAAAATCGGATTAACAAAGTTTCGTTATAAGTAAGAAGCGGCGATCGAGTGTTCGCGTACGTTTTGGCGCGAAGTAAATGGAATTTGTATGACCGCTACCGTAACGTAATAACAAATAAACGTATGCATAAATAACTATCTTCTCAGCACGATACAGGATATAATGTTTTTATAGACGCAATTAACGGATGCTCGGAGATGATTTTTCCAAATTCCTTTCCCTGTTATGCCATCATAAAGGTCATCATCGGGAAACTGGTTTCGGTAGACTCGTGATTATGCATCGGATTAAGCATCCTTCGTGTTTACTTCTTTCAATGCCGCGGTCAGAGCCGAATGTGTTTTAAAAAACCTGTGGCTTAGAGGTAAACACTCGTAAGTCCAATTTTTCCCAATGCAAAGTTTACGTGTTACTATTTAAGTAGAATCGGTTTAATGTAGATTATTTGGCCTTTTTTTTATAGCAAATCTTAAACAGTATTATTAAAAGACAGCTTGCTTTACATTACAGCTTGTTTTTGAAAAGCTCGGCATTTGGTAGGTTTGACTTAGGTTAGATCTGTTCTAATAATTATGAGCATAAAATTTTGAAACAGTAATGTATTTATATGTTCCCTGAGCAATGTTCAAACGTTTGTTCATAAAATATATATTTGGTTTTAAATGCATAATTTGTACTCCTATATAAGATTATCTACTATATATTTGAAATTCTGATTGGACTTATGAATATTCACCTCAGCTGCAGCAATGCAGTCTACCGCGGATCTAGTGACGGATTCTGTGGAGGATCTGAAGCAGAATGGCGAGAAAAAAGCGGAAAAAACGTTTCGTCAAATGAGTGTGAAAGAAAAGTTGAGGTATACGCGTGAAGTGATTACCGTCGAGCCCTTGTTTGCGGCGTATGTGATGGCGGCGTTCTTGTGTAAGCCAGCTTTGCGGTATCTGGAGTTTGAGAAGTCGTGCAGGTAGGAAAATATGATTAAGTACACTAACAAAACAATTGACAGCTTACAATTTCTAAAGCTGTTTACTTGAATCTATACTAGCTTAATCAAGCCAAAACGCAATCGTTTAATTAAATTTATTAAACCGTTTGATCAGATTGAATACACCAGCTTTCTTAAAATTAATGAAGTGTACCTACTCCGAGTAAAACAATTTTGGAGTCATACACGAGCCCCTTCCCACTTCAGTTGGCCCAACTATTGAAATCTTCAAACAGAAATAATAAAAATGTATTAGGGTGTTATAGGTTTAAAATATTAACAATGAATATTTTGATAATATATTGTAGAAAACACCAACTTTATCACTCCCTAATCAAATTTGCAGCACAAAAATAACACATGTTGCAATTACAGCATATCAACCTATTTTCATTTCAATGCAAAATAAGTCTATAACGCATAGGTGGCTGTGAAAAATAAAAGCCATGACAATTGTTTTTATTAATCACAGCTGTCAGAATACGATTAAAATAGTTTTGGGTAGTTAAGGTTTTCAAAATGGGTAGAGGAAAGGTTATTATTGAGAAAATTCGGTTACTGATAAGACTGATCAACAGTCATTGATGAATTCTAATAATCTCTTACTGATGCCTAAGTCAAATAATCACTGATCAACAGCCAAAAAATATACTAAATAAAATCAACAGAATATTACTATTTTTAATGTGCTAAAACCGGAATGAAACTTATTTTTTCAATATTAGTTCAAGTTTTAGAGATACGGTAATTATATGTGTTCCTGCTGTGACAGTGTTAATATACTGTAATTCACAAGAATGCACGTGCTACATTTTTATATTCGGCAAGGAAAGATGATGTAATCGGCATGATTGTGTTACGTTATACATACGTGTACATTATATTGTTTTATATTAGCCATTTTTTCCTCAGTTGGCTGACAGAGTTCATGCAAGATGTCTCGAAAGTGTGTAAACAATCCAGATCAGTTTTGTTACGTGTGTGGTGATGTGATGACTTTTGCGTCTCAGAGACGGTCTATTACTCCACTAATAACAAAGGCATATCAGCTTTATTTCGGTTGTAAACTAGGTGATCAAGACAAACAGTGGGCACCCCACATCTGCTGTAATACATGTGCTTCAAGTCTGAGGAGCTGGTTAAATGGCAAAAAACGGTCTATGCGCTTTGCTGTCCCAATGGTTTGGAGAGAGCCTACAAATCATATTAATGATTGTTACTTTTGCATAGTACCTTGTGTTGGACAAGCCACAGGTATGTCCAAGAAAAAAAAATCGGTTATTAACTACCCAAACATACCATCGGTGATGAGACCTGTGCCTCACAGTGACGAAAATCCTATTCCAAAACCCCCAGAATCCTACACTTGCGAATCAGAAAACGAATCAGATCATGGCGATCGAGTGATTCGTCAGGAAGAAGATATGCCATCAACGTCAAGAGATCCTGATTTTATACCGACCACGTCATGCCACCAACCGCACAAAATAACACAGTCAGAATTAAATGATCTTGTAAGAGATTTAGAACTTCCAAAATGTAAGGCATAGTTACTTGGATCAAGACTGCAGCAGTGGAACTTGTTTGAAGACGATGTTTCGGTATGTGTTTTTCGTAAACGCCACAAAGACTTAGAACCATTTTTCAGTATGGAGAATAACTTGGTTTTCTGCAGTAACATTAACGGCTTACTGGCGGCTTTAAATATAAACTACAACCCAGAAGAATGGAGATTGTTTATAGACAGTTCAACATTGAGTTTAAAGGCAGTGTTATTGCATATTGGAAATATTTTACCATCTCTTCCTGTACAATATGCAGTTCACATGAAAGAATCATATGACAATATGAAGCACCTATTGACATGCATAAAATACGATGAGCACCAATGGCATATTTGTGGCGATTTGAAAGTTGTTGCACTTTTACTTGGGCCACAGCTAGGCTACACAAAGTTTTGCTGTTTTTTGTGTGAATGGGACAGTCGGGCAAAGGCACTTCATTACACCAGACAAAACTGGCCTGTTCGTCAATTCCGAGAGCCAGGTCAAAAAAATGTACAGCATATGCCATTAGTCGATTCGAAAAAAAATTTATTACCACCACTGCATATCAAGTTGGGCCTAATGAAAAACTTTGTCAAGGCATTAGATAGAGATGGGTCAGCTTTTCAACACCTGCGTCAGAAATTTCCAAGACTAAGTGAGGCAAAGGTTAAAGAAGGTATTTTTGTTGGACCACAGATTCGAAATATTTTGAAAGATACACAGTTTGAAAACACTTTAACATATTTTGAAAAAACTGTTTGGAATGATTTCCGTCTGGTGGTCACTAATTTATTGGGAAATAGAAAAGCTGACAACTATACGTATAAAACCCTTGTCAAAAATATGCTGTCATCGTATCAAAAGATGGGCTGTAATATGTCTCTTAAGATACATTTCCTACACTCACACCTGGACTTTTTTCCTGACAATTGCGGAGCCGTAAGTGATGAGCACGGCGAACGTTTTCATCAGGATATTTCAACAATGGAAAAAAGGTACCAGGGAAAGTGGAATCCTTCCATGCTTGCAGACTACTGTTGGACTCTTGGTAGAGATGCTCCAGAAACGATCCATAAAAGAACAGCAAAAAGACAGCGCATATAGTGATTCTTATAAGTATATGAATCTTGTTACTTTTTTTAATATATCCTTAAAAATAAAAAGTTTTTTTTCTAAACCGCAACTAATTTTTTTATTTCATTGTCATTTTTGGATTCAGCGCCCCAAAATTAACAAAGAAGTGCACTTTTCCCACAAGATACAATTAAAAAACTAAAATTTGTTGTCCAGTGTTATAGGTCTAAGTGATTTCAAATATGTATAGAGTGTATCTAAAATGTTTTTGAGAGAATAAATTGTTTTAGAAGTAAATGTTTAGTTTATAAATGCATATTTTGGGACAAATGTTGAAGTGGGCCAACTGAAGTGGGAAGGGGCTCGTAGAACATCTATTATCCCCGATTCCACCTGTTTTACAGAGTAAACCTGAACCTAGACGATCCTACGTGCGATGCTATCCTTCTCAGCGAACACGATAACTACACGGAACAGAACAACCAGATTCTCTATCTCATCAGCAACATGTACTCCTGGCAGCTGCCTCTAACTGTTGCGGCCCCTTTAGTGCTCGTTCTCTTTCTGGGCTCGTATAGCGACAGAAGGCAATGGAGGAAGCCGTTTCTGTTGCTACCGATTTTCGGAGAATTCTTCGGAGTGTTTGGCTGTATTTTGTGTGTCGTGTTCATGAAGTCGTTGCCATTGGAGGCTCAAGGAGTGTTTCAGGTCAGTAACTTGATTTAAATTATTTTCATGGGCTCGGTTAAACTACCTCATGTTGACTTAACTATACATATAGAACAGAGTTCCCCAAACTTTTTTGTGTCGTAGACCCCTTGCCATGTTTTTCCGTTTTGGGTAGACCCTCTACTTACCTGATATTGATTTCCTGTAAATTTCTAACTGTAGTGAAGTTTAGTGTTAAAAACTTAAAGTAAAAACACATGCTAATTTATACATTTATTAATTGAACTTAAATTAAAACTACTCAAAATAAAATTTTGTATCTGTTATGTAAAATATACGTAACATTAAATAAACAGGTGTCTGACCAATAAGTGCCCGCATTGAGAATAAGTGCCCGCATTGAAAAAACATAAGAGGGATAAAATAAAAAAAAGTGAAAAATAATAAAAGAAAAAGTTTTTTACTTAAAATAGTAATAAGCGAGTTCGTTTATTAATTATAACATAAACGTATGTTCTACAATAATTTCACTGTTAGTTTGATTAAATTCCGCTTCTTATACGTTTAAGTTATCTAAAAATTTACGAATTTTAGTGTGTACCCATCCTTGAATTTTCAGAATAATTTAAAAAAAAATATTTTCTATAAAGGGGGGTTCTTTAAAAAAATCAATGCGGGCACTTATTCCCAATGCGGGCATTTATTGGTTAGACACCAATAAACATAAAATAAACTATAAATAAAATAACATAAGCAATAAGTCAATATTTTTAGTGAGAAGGATGAACCTGATGCTTTAATATTAAATTATCAACATTAAATCTCCTCGGCTAATGATGTCCAGTCTGTTTCTTTTTGTCGTTAGGAGATTGGTAACAGCGCTGAACCCCCTTTCCACTAGGTATGACGATGGAAAGGAGATTAAAAATGTCCTCGCTATATTCCATAATACGGGATAAGTAACGGGTATGTTGTTTGCAGCCAGAATTGCTGATATCCGTTTTTAAACTGAACCTTAAGTTATTCGTTTGTATTTAGTTCAGTCAGTTCCTCTTGTATTATGACATTCGTTTCTTCTATGTCACCATATGGATTAATTATCCACGGTGGTATTACCATAGTCTAGTCAAAATATCCTCAAACCTAGATTCAAAATCTGAATAGAGGGCATTTAAATGTTGAACGTAAGTTGAAACTTCGTCTTCCTGGCAGCTTGTCTGTGACAAATTGGGGAACTGAGAAAATTCGCCTCGTCCAATATTTTGCTTCATTAGTTTAACTCTGGCAAGAAACGCTGATAAGATGGACTTTGTTTTAATCAAATTTAAACTGTCGCCTTGTAATTGCAAATTAACCATATTAAATTTTGTAAACAAATCTGTTAAATAGGCGATGTCTGTTTTCCTCTTCATTGAATTTTCTTTTAAAATTTTATCTTTAGTATCCAGAAATTCTAAAATAGTCTCAAAAAGTGCAAAAAATCTTGTCAAACATAAGCCTTTCGACAGCCAGCGTACTTCAGTGTGAAGGAGTAATTGATGAAAGTGTTCGTCATTTTCTTCACACAACTACGCAAATAACCGCGTATTCAACGCGTTGCTTCGGATTCGGTTTACTGCATCAATGACTAAATGAAGTGATTCATGCAATCTAACACTCAAATTTTTAGCAACTAAATGTTGTCGATGGATGACGCAATGTATTGCTAACACCCCTGACACATTTTGTTTTAAATAGCTTATAAATCAACGATAACGTCCAACCATGGCAGCTGCTCCATCTGTAGCTACTGATATTATATTTGATAAAGGAATTGCTTTTTCAATGAAGTAATCCTTCAAAACATGAAATATTGATGCACCTTTAGTGTCGGTTATCAAAGTTCTTGCGAAGAGCAGTTCTTCGTAGATTTCTTGATTCTTAATAAAACGAACATATGCCAATAATTATGCTGCATTATCAGGTAAAGTTGACTCGTCCAGTTGTATAGAGAAATGGGTCGTTTGCAAATAATTACATAAGAAGCTTTCAATATCATAACTCATTTCATCAATACGTCTTTCAACGGTATTGTTGCTTAAGGGAATTCTTTTAATGATATCAGATGCAGGTTTGTGTAAAACAGTTTTTAAAACCTCTTCAACGGCTGGCAAAATTAACTTCCCTCCGATAGTATGCGGTTTTCCGGATTTTGCTATAAATAACGAGATATTGTAAGACGCCCGCAAACCATCATCATTTCTTTGTGACGTCGAAGCGAACATTCTGTCCAGTGTAGGTCTCTTCTGAAATTTATCTTTGAGTGTTTGAAAGTATTTCAAATCTTTCGCTGTTTTATCAGGGAGGCATCTTCTCAGATGATCTTGCAGTTTAGATGGTTTCATAGCGTCATTGCCCAAAACTTTGTTGCATAAAAGGCACATAGGCGATTGTTTGTCCGGCAATGATGGAATGAAGCCAAATTTCAAATAATCAACACTGTACTGTCTACATTTCTTTTTAGATTCGGACATGGCATCCGTCATCTGTGGGCAAAATTAAATTATTGAAATAAGACAGAAAATCCAGCAGCTGTATATTAAAAATATTTTTTGATTTTTCCGAAAACATTCCATAATTCGAACATCTTCTTGCAACAATTAGCTCGAATTACGGAGATTGCACTGTACGTATAATTATATTACCGATTGCTAAAACTTTCAAAAAGAAACTATTGAGGAGTACTCGTGTAATTTTGCATGATTGAATATTTAACTACTAATAACTAAAGTCATGATTGTCGTAATTTATCTATCTTTGCTAACTACGAGTACAAAACTAAAATTTAATAAAAAATAATGTACTTACTTTTATCCAGCACTCTCAAACAAAATAACACTGACTCACTATAATTTGTGTGATATACTATCTGTTTATATTTTTCAAAATATTTTCTTAGCACTTTCCTTTTCGAGATTCAGGAAACGAATAAACGTATTTGTCCCACATTCGTATTTAAAGAGTGACGAATTGAACAAGCTAGTGTACAAAGCGAATACCAACATCCTACAACTTACACAATTTTATAAACATATATAATACATTTTTTACTTCATAGGTACTTTTATAAATAATGTATATGTTTCGATATTATAAGATAGTATGATGTAAGTAAACAGGTACTATCAGTGTATGTGTTGAGATCCACTATCGTGGGCCTCCATATTCATTTCATGGACCCCCAAATTTTTTTTCGCTGAAGTAGACCCCTTGCAGGTTGTCATAGACCCCTAGGGGTCGATATAGACCACTTTGGGAATCAATGATATAGAATGTCCCTTATGCAAATAATGATATTCCAAGCCGTTATTTTACTTCTCATGCCTACTGGCGAGGAAGAATCGCAAAAAATTTAATTACCGTTTCACTACTGTGAAAGTAATATTCCCGATCAGGGGGCGAGTGTGATAGAGATATGAGTCTCGTGAACCAAAGAGGTACCGGATGACTGGAGAGATGAGCTGAAAAATTGGCGTGTAAAACCTACACCATTTGAAGTCATTGATTGTGGCAAAAATTTTCAAGAGTGGAGTACCTTTTTATCGCTGTTATATCCAACGAAGTGCCCCTTTCCAACCCAACCAGTCAGGGTGCCCAAGTTTTGTAAACGGAATCCTCGCGTAGTTTTTCACAAATCGACATACATGAACCAATATGCTAGTTCTAAATTTGATAAGGTAATTCGGAAGAATCTAAAAAAGGTGCAAAAAAATCAACAAAAACGGGAATAGGAAACATTGAGAAAGCTTTACCAGGACCCAATACCAATTAAAAGTAAGAAATGGAAGGATCGGTAGGGTCTAACCAAATTTCTAGACAGAGCAGATTCCAGGGCATTTTATCAACAGTTAATAACTCTTGATCATCCAGAAGACAGCAGTGATGCATATGTTGACGCTTAAAACAGGGGAAAAGTGGCACGAGTCCAGAGTTGAACATAATCTTTTGTGTGTTACGTTACTAGTTTTGAGTCAAAGTTCATTTTGTAAAATCTATTTTACCAATAAACACACTGTTTAGCAAAGATATTCTTTACGACTTATTCTTTCATCAATTTTACTTTCCAACAAGTAAGTAAAGCTTAAATGCTGATTTTCTCAAAATCAGTCCGGATGGACTATTGTCGTTATTCCCCGGTACCCTTCATTTGACTATTCCCTTTTTTGTGAAACATCCAGCGGAAGCGTAGGAAGTATAGAGTCAACCTACTTGATGCCATTTTCTAGAAGACTATAAATGCTTGCAGTACTTTTGTGAATCCGCTTCATAATATTGTTGTTTATATTTTGATATGTTTTTCAGACCGTGATTCCATCACTTTTCGGTGGTCAAACAATGCTGGTGATGGCAGTGTACTCCTACATTGCGGATGTCAGTACAGTAGAAATGCGTACTTTGAGAATAGGAGTCATGCAGATTGTACTGAATTTCATCACCCCAGTCACCCAGTCGTTCTCAGCACATCTGTTCAATTTGACAGGGTAGGTATTGCATTCTGAAATACAATAAAATATTGATACATATGATGTATAACTCTTGGAACACACCTACCTTCTTAGGCGTAATACACATCCCTAGTACAAGGCCTCGCAGAAACCTTCACGCGGCTATTTTTCTCAAACTGAGTATACTAAGTGACATATAAATCCGAACACCCAGTTTAAATGGTTTTATATTAATAAAATTTTGTATAAGTACTTAATGAAGCATAATAAGTAAATGATAAAAATTTCAAAATGATTGCACTGCTTTAAAGCCCTTTGACCTTTAATAATGTGTGGATGCACCCTGATGTGCTATGCATTCTCCAATGCGCCTAGGCATGCTTCTGATCAGGTGGTCAATGTCCTCCTGTGGTATCTCATTCCAGGCAACCACCAACTCCTCTCGAAGTGCTTCTAGAGTCTGAGGAGGACGTTGCAAATTGAGCAATCTCCTACCCATCATATCCCACACGTGCTCAATTGGGGATAAGTCGGGAGATCTTGGTGGCCATGGTAACAATGTGACGTCATTATGTTGAAAGAAGTCTATTGTGACTCTTGCAACATGTGGTCGGGCATTGTCTTGTTGGAAAGTTGGATCTGCCAGGGTGTCAAGATAGGGTAAAAGATGGGGTTCTAGAACTTCGTGGATATAACGCGTTCGAGTTACCTCTGATGAAGATTAAAGGTGACCTGAAACCATAAGCTATAGCACCCCAAACCATAACTCCAACAGTGTGATGAACATGTCTTTCAACAAAAAACTGTGGATTCCTCCTTTCACCACGTCGCCTTCTAACCCTGGCACGACCATCGTGCATGCCTAAACAAAATCGAGACTCGTCACTAAAGACAATACTGTTCCATTCCTGATCCCAGAGTGACCGTTGTCTGCACCACTCAGGGCGATTACGTCGGTGTTCTCGAGTTAAAGGGAGGACCCAGTGTGGCCGGTAGAAAACAAGCCAAAACTTCTCATTCGTCGGTAAACACTTCCCATGCCAATAGGTCTTCCGTGTTCTGCAAACCATTCATTTGCAATGGACCTGGTAGTGGAGAAACGGTCCCTTAAGGCCAATAATCTTAGGCGGCGATCTTCACGGTTTGTTGTTCTACGGCGGCGTCCAGTGCCCCTTGCTCTTTGCGTACGGCCTTCTCGAAGCCATGCCTGACAACACCTAACCACAGTGTCTACACTTCTTTGCACTCTAACTGCAATTGCCCGAAAAGAAAGTCCAGCCTCCCGAAGTCCCACTATACGGCCCCTATCAA
The DNA here is from genome assembly GCA_963669975.1 of Acanthoscelides obtectus. NCBI lineage: Eukaryota > Metazoa > Arthropoda > Insecta > Coleoptera > Chrysomelidae > Acanthoscelides > Acanthoscelides obtectus. The sequence continues at coordinate 99,654,689 of CAVLJG010000006.1, read as the reverse complement.
ACTCACTAAGTTGACGAAACCGTACAGGTCTCCGTACTCTAGGCATCGTAACCGATCGTAAAGGATGTCAAGAACCAAAATCCGCCAACGTTGATTTTTTACTGCGGCTGAAATATTCATTTTTCATAATTTACCCATTTCATTTCTAGGAGATTTTTTACAGAAAATTGCATTTTTTATCGAATAAGTTAGTAAAAAAATAAGAAAATCATACATTTCAAAACGTAATTTTAAAACTTCTGTAAGTTTTCAACATTTTATTACTTATTATGAACTATTGGAATGTCCGCTATGCGACGATAACAAAAAAAACTCAAAATCAAACATGTAGTTTTTTTGTATTTCAAATTTAACCGTCTGAAATCGGAATAAAAAATAAAAAAAATAAAATTCAAATAACTCAAAAACGGTTAACTTCTGGATAGGACATTATAGGACAAAATCGGACAAGTCACCCTGTAGATATGATTTGTGGAACATTCACCAAAATTTTTTTTGAACGCGCCCTTCTTCCGTTTCGAGCTGGCCACGCCCTTAAGTCCTATTACAATTTTAGTAACTCTAGTATATATAACTTGCAGGTACTATGGCGTTCTTCTGGTGGCAGGCGGACTATACCTTTTCGGCTTCCTCTACGGACTCTTCTTCATAAAGGAGCCAAGAAAAATCAAAGCGGCGAAGAAAAGTTTTTGTGCCGATGTTTTCGATCCCGCGCACGCCATCGAAACGTTCAACTTGGTTTTGAAAAAGAAAGAAGGGAACAAGCGGATTTACATATGGATAGTACTGGTGACGCTGCTGTTCTATAATATTGTAAACGTGGGCGAGGGCAGTGTTTTCTATTTGTACGCTCAGAGTAATTTCAAATGGACCCCTTTAGAAATGGCGTATTTTGAGACGCTGAATACAGTCGTTCATCTCATTGGTAAGCCAAGACATTGTTTGACATGTTCAAAATATACTAGCATTAATAATGCAGCATGATGTGCAAATATTTCCGGATTTATATATACTAAGTGACATATAGATCCTAACACCCAGTTTAAATGGTTTTATTTTACTAAAAGTTGGTGAATGTATTTATCTTACTGTAAATAACAAGTGAAAAAATTGTCAGCCTTATCAGTTGGACATTCCGGTTTTTATAGTGCTTTTTTTAATTCACTAACGCTCTAAAAATGAATATTTCAGCCGCAGTAAAGAATCAACGTTGGCGGATTTTGGTTCTTGACATCCTTTACGATCGGTTACGATGTCTAGAGTACGGAAACCTGTACGATTTCGTCAACTTAGTGAGTGTGATAGGGGCCGTATAGTGGGACTTTGGGAAGCTGGACTTTCTTTTCGGGCAATTGCAGTTAGAGTGCAAAGAAGTGTAGACACTGTGGTTAGGTGTTGTCAGGCATGGCTTCGAGAAGGCCGTACGCAAAGAGCAAGGGGCACTGGACGCCGCCGTAGAACAACAGATCGTGAAGATCGCCGCCTAAGATTATTGGCCTTAAGGGACCGTTTCTCCACTACCAGGTCCATTGCAAATGAATGGTTTGCAGAACACGGAAGACCTATTGGCATGCGAAGTGTTTACCGACGAATGAGAACTTTTGGCTTGTTTTCATACCGGCCACACTGGGTCCTCCCTTTAACTCGAGAACACCGACGTAATCGCCTTGAGTGGTGCAGACAACGGTCACTCTGGGATCAGGAATGGAACAGTATTGTCTTTAGTGACGAGTCTCGATTTTGTTTAGGCATGCACGATGGTCGTGCCAAGGTTAGAAGGCGACGTGGTGAAAGGAGGAATCCACAGTTTTTTGTTGAAAGATATGTCCATCAAACTGTTGGAGTTATGGTTTGGGGTGCTATAGCTTATGGTTCCAGGTCACCTTTAATCTTCATCAGAGGTAACATGAACGCGCAGCGTTATATCCACCAAGTTCTAGAACCCCATCTTTTACCCTATCTTGACACCCTGGCAGATCCAACTTTCCAACAAGATAATGCCCGACCACATGTTGCAAGAGTCACAATAGACTTCTTTCAACATAATGATGTCACATTGTTACCATGGCTACCAAGATCTCCCGACTTATCCCCAATTGAGCACGTGTGGGATATGATGGGTAGGAGATTGCTCAATTTGCAACGTCCTCCTCAGACTCTAGAAGCACTTCGAGAGGAGTTGGTGGTTGCCTGGAATAACCACAGGAGGACATTGACCACCTGATCAGAAGCATGCCTAGGCGCGTTGGAGAATGCGTAGCACATCAGGGTGCATCCACACATTATTAAAGGTCAAAGGGCTTTAAGCAGTGCAATCATTTTAACATTTTTATCATTTACTTATTATGCTTCATTAAGTACTTATACAAAATTTTATTAAAATAAAACCATTTAAACTGGGTGTTCGGATTTATATTTCACTTAGTATATATCCGAACAATAAAGTTTGGAAACGGAACAACTATACTGAGTGGCAAATTTTATATGTAGGTATATTGACACTTATTTTTTTTTAGGTACTGCAGCAGGTGTTCCAATATTCGCTTACTTCAAACTGAGCGATCTGACGATATTGCTGTTGACCTTTTTGAACAAAATATTGACGAATTTATTTTTTGGCTTTGCAAACACTGACGCACTGCTTTACACAGGTAAGATACACCGTCAAATAACTCAAATCATCATGCCTTGATCCAATTGATTTTGAGCCGGGTGTTAAATTGGAAATAAGAGGTACAAAATACCTTCAAGGCATGTAAAAATGTGCGCCTCAGCTATATATTTATACAAAACCAATCAAATACTTTGAAATGTGATCATAAACAACGAATTTATTACACAAATTATTCACGTGTTCATTATAAAATTGCTAGATGACTACAATTGTAGGACGCCTCCTTGATTTTCATAGCTTTTTTCTCTATTTTTGCATCAAATTGTCTATGTTTTTGATTCATATCATCCGTTTTATCAGCCCGACATTTCCTATAATCTTAAAAGAAAACATAACCTCACAATAAGAAAGGGCTGACGCTGACCGGAACAGGTGAAATCTAGAAATACCTCAGCCTTTCTGGGGGAGAGAAAAAACTATGAAAATCAAGGAGGCCATAAAGGCGTGCTACAATAGGAAACACTGACGATACGATACGATAGCATTGTTAAATATATTGCTTTAATGGGTGCAAACACGAGCCCCTTCCCACTTCAGTTGGCCCAACTACTGAAATCTTAGTTTTTTTCTTATCAAACACAAATAATAAAAATGTAGCAGGGTGTTATAGGTTTAAAATATTAACAATGAATATTTTCATAATACAGCAGACGCTCGATAACGTAAACACGGGATAATGACAACTTGCGCTAATGTAAACACAAACTTCGTTCTATAGGATCAAACGGAACGCGCGATAACGTAAACAATGTGTACGCTCGATAAGGTAAACAACTCTCGGCGCACGGAAACAGCGCGACGGTAAAATGCTGAAGCCTCGATGATTTATGTCGGGCGTCGGGGAGTCCCCGATTTATGATGAAGAGTGTAGGGGATTCACCTCTGCGATAAAATACGACAAACTCGGTCAGCCGTAGGATCGTATAGGATACGTTTATACGTACGTATGTATTTCATTTTTGAACTTAAGTGAATACATCGCACGCGTTAATATATTTTATGACTATGGCATCCTATAAAAGAAAGTGTTTAAAGTTGAGTGAGAAAGTGAAAATCATAGACGAAGTTGCACTAGGTGCGGGAGTGACACAGTTAGCAAAAAAATATGGAGTATCGAAAGCAACAATCTGTAAAATTAAGCGTATGAAAACTCAAATTTTACAAAGAACGTGCAATACATTTGGAGGTCCGGGAAAAAGAAAAACTTAAAAAAATGCGAAGGCGCCTAAAATGGAAAATTCCCTGTATAAGTGGTTTTTAAAACAACGGGAAAATCATGTCCCAGTTAGTGGCGAAGTACTTAAACAGAGAGCGAGACTGTTAAATGAAAAACTGAAAGAAACTGAAAATTTCGTAGCTAGTGACGGCTGGCTACAACGATTCAAAACAAGATATGGAATTCGACTGCTGTCTATATCTGGTGAAAAATTATCAGCACAACCACAATTAGTGCAACCATTCAAAGAAAAATTGATGAAAACAATTACCGAGCTAGATTTAAGAATGGAACAAATTTACAACGCAGATGAAAGTGGCCTTTATTTGAAAATGTTACCAGAGAAAACCTATGCTGCATCATTTGAAAAATCTGCCCCGGGAAGAAAGCCGGAGAAACAACGAATAACGTTTCTAGCCTGCACTTCACACAAAATAAAGCCACTGGTAATTGGGAAAGCAAAAAATCCGCGCTCATTTAAAAATGTTAATATCCCTGTTGATTATGACTGTTCAAAAACCGCTGGCATGACTAGCAGTTTATTCCTGAAATGGTTCCACAGGTGCTTTGTCCCTCAGGTATGACAATCAATTATCACAAATGCTCTATTCATAATTTGAAGATGTGTTTTCAATTTGTAGGTAAAAGGTTTCCTAAAACAACAGAAGCTTCCAATAAAAGCGTTGTTACTATTGGATAATGCACCGGGTCATCCTCCCGAGCAACAACTGAGGAGGAGGGATGGGTCAATGTTCGTCATGTACATGACGTAACACCGTTAATTCAACCGATGGACCAGAGTATAATAAGACTCACCAAACTATACTATAGGAAGTTTCTACTTTCGTCAGTCTTATCAAAGAATCCTGAAAACTTATCTGAGGCTTTAAAAAAAGTAACATTACGAGAAGCTGTTTTAGATTTACATATGGCCTGGAATGAACTTAACCAGTACACTATTCAAAAATGTTGGAACAATCTCTTTTGTACCAATAATGAAGATGATGAAGAAGACGATGTCCCCTTAAGCGTAATTAGAGAACGTTTGCGATCCAATAATGATAATGTTATTAGTGTGTCATTGGATATTGTTGATTTATTGAAAACAGTGAATCCCGACATTGTTTGTACTCCTGCTGATATGAATTTATGGAACGAAGATAAGCAGACGAATGATGCTGTTAAGGAGGAGGATATGGACAGTGAGGATGATGAGAACGATCCCATTGAAGTCAGAAGTGTAGTGACTGACGTGCAAGCTATACAAGTTTTTAACCAAGCTTTAGATTGGGCTGAAAGAAAAGAAGTTTCATACACGGATGTTTTAGTTCTTCGTAAATTACGGGCGCAAGCATTGGAAGACAATGCTAAGCGCACATTTACGCAGACAAGAATTGTTAATTATTTTTCTTCTAATTAAAAAATACTTATCGCTGTTAGAATATTTGTTTATTTTGTTATAAATAGTATGTATTAAACGTTTCTTTTAATAAATCAAATATTATATAAATCACGTTCGCTAATGTAAACATTTCGATAATGTGAACCACACTTGGATTAAATTAGTTTACGTTATCGATCGTCTGCTGTATATAGTAGACACCAACTTTATCACTTCCTAATCAAATTTGCAGCATAAAAATAACACATGTTGCAATTTCAGCATATCAACCTATTTTCATTTCAATGCAAAATAAGTCTATAACGGTGGCTGTGAAAAATAAAAGCCATGACAATTGTTTTTATTAATCACAGCTGACAGAATACGTTTAAAATAGTTTTGGGTAGTTAAGGTTTCCAAAATGGGTAGAGGAAAGGTTATTAGTGAGGAAATTCGGTTACTAATAATTAATTTTTTTAATTCTGGGAAATCAAACTCAGAAATTGCAACTTTGTTAGACTTATCGCGGTACAGTGTGAGAAATATTGTTAGAAGATATAACGTAACTGGTTCAGTTAATATTAAGCCACGATATGTGAAAAAAAGTAATATCACAAATGCCGACCGAAGAGCATTAAGAAGAATTATCGTGAAAAACAGGCGTGCCAACTATTTTCAATTAAGGGCTCCGTGGAGTGACGCTGTTGGAAGAAGAATTTCGAGGTCCACAACTCATAGAGAGGCCCACAAACTGGGATTTAGCACTTGCAAGGTAAGTTTCCTTATAAAAAAAGTGAAGTAAAAACCCTGAAGTTGGACAACTTGTTTATAGGCCAAAGAAAAGCCACTATTGACTCCACTGCAAAAGAAAAATCGGCTTAGATGGGCCAAAGATCATAGACAATGGACACCTCAACAATGATGTGCAATACAATGGAGTGATGAGGCCCGATTCGAAGGTTGTGTTGGTGACAGTCGCAGTAGAGTTATTCGCAAAAAAATTAAGCATTCCATGTTGACTGTCTGAAGAGAAAAGTGAAATTTCCAGCATCCATTATGGGCTGGGGCAGTATGTCATCAAAAGGAGTAGGAAAACTTTATTTTTATTGATGGAAATGTGGATACAAACAAATATTTGACAATTTTAGAAGAATCGCTTTTACCAGTGATGGAAGAATGTTTGACATCCGGCCAAGATTTTGTGTTTCAGTAAGATGCAGCGTGCCATACCTCAAAAAAGGCTATATAAAATGGATGGAAGAAAATAATGTACCACTTTTGAAATGGGTTTCTAGCAGTCCAGATCTGTCACCTATTGAAACTTTGTGGCACGAGATGAAAAAGGTTCTACGACAACATCCTGCTCGTACAATCACCGAACTGAGACAAGAGCTTCAAGAAATATGGGATTGTTTTACACCAAATTTTTGCCAAAACTTGGATAACACTATGTCCCAAAGAAATTCAGCCGTAATAAAAAATAAAGGTGAAGTTACCCAATGGTAATCTTTCAATTGTTGCGTTGTTAACTTCGCGCATTTATTCGCACATTGTTTATTTGTTCAGATGTTCTATTAGTTATAGGTCTATGTGATTTCAAATATGTATTTTTTACGACTAGAGTGTATCTAAAATGTCGTTGAGAAAATAAATTGTTTTAGAAGTAAATAGTTTCGTCATGTTTAGTTTATAGAAGCATATTTTGGTACAAATCTTGAAGTGGGCCAACTGAAGTGGGAAGTGGCTCGTAGTAAATTATGGAAACAGTACAAAGAACCTGTGACTTTAAATCGCTATGGACTGTTACACAATTTCGTTAGAAACCAATAAACAGTATTTAAGATAATAAAAATTGTACTAGTACAGTAATAGCTTGTATTTGTCTATTTCAGCAACAATAATCAGTATAGTAGTTGGTATCACACCTATAGGAATGCGATCCTTAGCAACCAAAATAGTATCAGAAAATGACCTAGGGAAAGCACAATCACTGTTTGGAATATGCGAAGCAATAGGAGTTGCTTTATCTTCACCTATTTACAATAAAGGGATTTTCAATAATACAGCTACCGATTTTCCCGCTGCGTTTTTCTTTTTTGGAATCCTGTTATATGGCATTTGCTGTGTCTTGTTTGTGTAAGTAGACAATCTATTTTGCTGATAAATGTTTTCCTTGGATTATGGATTATTGTGATGTGGTTATTATTTTATAGTTTTTGTGTATAGGAAGTCATCGATTGTCTATTATCTTGAGTTCCCCTGAATGTTTTTCAGATAGTGATGTGTAAACGTATGCGATTTTTTATTCTAGTTGGATGTACATAAGAGAAAAGGCCAAAAAGAAAAGAAAATCCGCCGCCGAAAAGGACAAGGAACTGCCTATGGACAGTTATATACAAACAACTCACATGTAAGCATTCGTGAATCGTGATACCATTACTGATAAGTTTTGTACATATTGTCATTTTTGAATAAATACCGTTTTATAATTTTCTCTTTTAGTTTTGTCTTACACAGGAAAAACCAAATTCGAAGGATTCATATTTTATATACTAAGTGACATATAAATGCGAACACCCAATTTGAATGGTTTTATTTTAATATAATTTTGTATAAGTACTTAATGAAGCATAATAAGTAAATGATAAAAATTTCAAAATGATTGCACTGCTTTAACGCCCTTTGACCTTTAATAATGTGTGGATGCACCCTGATGTGCTACGCATTCTCCAACGCGCCTAGGCATGCTTCTGATCAGGTACTCAATGTCCTCCTGTGGTATCTCATTCCAGGCAACCACCAACTCCTCTCGAAGTGCTTCTAAAGTCTGAGGAGGACGTTGCAAATTGAGCAATCTCTTACCCAACACGTCCCACACGTGCTCAATTGGGGATAAGTCGGGAGATCTTGGCGGCCATGGTAACAATGTGACATCATTATGTTGAAAGAAGTCTATTGTGACTCTTGCAACATGTGGTCGGGCATTATCTTGTTGGAAAGTTGGATCTGCCAGGGTGTCAAGATAGGGTAAAAGATGGGGTTCTAGAACTTCGTGGATATAACGCTGCGCGTTCATGTTACCTTTGATGAAGATTAAAGATGACCTGGAACTATAAGCTATAGCACCCCAAACCATAACTGTGTGATGAACATGTCTTTCAACAAAAAACTGTGGATTCCTCTTTTCACCACATCGCCTTCTAACCCTGACACGACCATCGTGCATGCCTAAACAAAATCGAGACTCGTCACTAAAGACAATACTGCTCCATTCCTGATCCCAGAGTGACCGTTGTCTGCACCACTCAAGGCGATTACGTCGGTGTTCTCGAGTTAAAGGGAGGACCCAGTGTGGCCGGTATGAAAACAAGCCAAAACTTCTCATTCGTCGGTGAACACTTCGCATGCCAATAGGTCTTCCGTGTTCTGCAAAGCATTCATTTGCAATGGAGCTGGTAGTGGAGAAACGGTCCCTTAAGGCCAATAATCTTAGGCGGCGATCTTCACGGTCTGTTGTTTTACGGCGGCGTCCAGTGCCCCTTGCTCTTTGCGTACGGCCTTCTCGAAGCCATGTCTGACAACACCTAACCACAGTGTCTACACTTCTTTGCACTCTAACTGCAATTGCCCGAAAAGAAAGTCCAGCTTCCCGAAGTCCCACTATACGGCCCCTATCAAACTCACTAAGTTGACGAAATCGTACAGGTCTCCGTACTCTAGGCATCGTTACCGATCGTAAAGGATGTCAAGAACCAAAATCCGCCAACGTTGATTCTTTAATGCGGCTGAAATATTCATTTTTAGAGCGTTAGTGAATTAAAAAAAAGCAGTATAAAAACCGGAATGTCCAACTGATAAGGCTGACATTTTTTTCACTTGTTATTTACAGGAAGATAAATGCATTCACCAACTTTTATTAAAATAAAACAATTTAAACTGGGTGTTCGGATTTATATGTCACTTAGTATATTTCTCTTCAGAATTTACCTTTTTTTGCACCTCCTTGTCTCTGCGGAAAAAGCAGGCGAACATGCGACGAAGCGGTGATACAGTCACCAGTCTGTCGTGTTGACCGGTGCGCGGTGAGATTGTTATAAAAACTGTCGTCCTAACTTTTACCCCGCCGTATCGGGATGCTTTTCGAAATGTTTCCGTGTATACTCGGTGTATCCTTCCGCGGTTTGTCAAAGTGAGTGATTTTCGGGGGCGTTTGTTCCGAGAGACTTTTTGACATGTTTTAGGGGACAGTTTGAGAAGGTGCTTTGGTCCTATTGGAGCATTTGAGTGTTTAGTGTGGATCGTACTGGTGAGTTTGGTGTTTGAAAGTAATGATTACAATAGTTCCTGGCATCATGAGTACAGTACTAGAACACATACAGTAATGGACAAAAGTATATAGACAAATGAATATTGTGCTGTATTTCTTTTTTAACTTGTTTTATTAATTCACCAACCTATTTACATAATTCGTTATAGCATAATACTCACTTATACATAAATAAATTCATTAGACTCGCTTCAATAAAAAAATAATTGAAAAAACTATATAGACAAAGCAAAACAATTATAGAAAAAAGAAGCAAAGTTCATTGAATTATAGAAAACCAACCATGTTTGTGTTAATATTTTGTAACACAACCATTATTATCAATCTCTAAAGCGGCAAAAGGTTCATCCTTGTTTGAATAGTTTTTATCTCGTCTTTGCTTATCTAAGTATTCCCATAGATTTTCAATGGGGTTTATACAGGGTGACTTTGAAGTTGAGTCATTAATTTTCAGATAATGATTGTAGAAGGAAGATAAACCAAAATATGGGCGTAAAAATAAAAAAAAAAAAATAAAAAAAAAATGTTACCTTGTTTTATAAAGTATCCTCCCGACAAGTATTTCAGTGCGGACCCGTATTTGATCGTCTTTGAGCACCGGCATGCCCTCCCCTGTGAGGTCTTAAGTCACCTGATTCACGAGCCATTTGTGCCAAAGGCACGAGGGGTTGGTTGCACTCGATTGGGAAACCGATTTTGTAAAGACTCCCCCCCCCGTAAATAAGAATCATGTCCACAAGTTCAGCATTTTCGTAAAGATGTGCCATTTATATTTCGTTTGAGCCACGCAACAAACACCACTATTCACTCACGCGTTACCGACTGAATCCAACTAAAAACATCGTGATGCGTTTCAAATTCTTTCGCTTTTTTGTTTCCGATGCGATGAACCGATGCGGATTATAATTATCCATTGTCGCCAAACATGAGCACATAATATTATTATTGAGACAGGGCGGTACTCAAACTTCTAAAGGGCTATAACTTTGTTACTTTAATTGTAGCAGAAAAATGTTAAAGGAAAAAAACATTTCTTTTGATCAAATCTACTCACTGTTAAAATAAATGACTCAACTTCGAAGTCACCCTGTATATATTCAGACTTGTATTGTGTTCATTGCAGATAATGTAAAAACAAGGAATTTAGTTTTTCTACTAATAACGCATTTGTTTATGGAGCAATGAAGTATCAATTCGTTTTCTAAATCTTTTAAGGTAAATTTTCATATTTGTCTATTACTGTATGTATCTACAGTCTGATGTTAAAATACTAACAAACTGCCGTCATAAGCCGAAAGGCTGAAAACCTCTTTAGCGCATATCCCAAATATTTCATTTCTTATTATGAAATAAAAGATTTGTATGTAACTTGTGAGAAAATATGTTTAAGGAAGCCTCTATTTGCTATTTTATAGAACGTCGAAGTTGAATCTTGGGTGGTAATGATAGTTAGTAAATAACGAAGTAATGACAACTATAATGTTGGGTACACCCGGCGACGCTATCGAAACCGACAGATCCTAGTTTGGTAAGCGTATTAATTTATAACCGAGGTCGCGACGTCAAAGGCCACTGGATACTAGGAATGATTGAAAAATCGGGAAGGAAAAATGTTAGGACGGTGGAGGTGTCGGAGAGGAATGCCGAACCGCTTATCCTCATAATCCAAGGATATGCCCGTCCTGGATTTGGATATCTTTGGAGTAGTCATGGTCGCGTTCGCGGAATTGATTTTTATCGTTTTTATTAGAATAAATTAAAGCTGAATATCACTTGGAGTTCCAAGTTTTATCTGGTTCTCAGTATATATACTAAGTGACATATAAATCCGAACACCCAGTTTAAATGGTTTTATTTTAATAAAAGTTGGTGAATGTATTTATCTTACTGTAAATAACAAGTGAAAAAATTTTCAGCCTTATCAGTTGGACATTCCGATTTTTATACTGTTTTTTTTTAATTCACTAACGCTCTAAAAATGAATATTTCAGCCGCAGTAAAGAATCAACGTTGGCGGATTTTGGTTCTTGACATCCTTTACGATCGGTTACGATGCCTAGAGTACGGAGACCTGTACGATTTCGTCAACTTAGTGAGTTTGATAGGAGCCGTATAGTGGGACTTCGGGAAGCTGGACTTTCTTTTCGGGCAATTGCAGTTAGAGTGCAAAGAAATGTAGACACTGTGGTTGGGTGTTGTCAGGCATGGCTTCGAGAAGGCCGTACGCAAAGAGCAAGGGGCACTGGACGCCGCCGTAGAACAACAGACCGTGAAGATCGCCGCCTAAGATTATTGGCCTTAAGGGACTGTTTCTCCACTACCAGGTCCATTGCAAATGAATGGTTTGCAGAACACGGAAGACCTATTGGCATGCGAAGTGTTTACCAACGAATGAGAAGTTTCGGCTTGTTTTCATAACGGCCACACTGGGTCCTCCCTTTAATTTGTTTAGGCATGCACGATAGTTGTGCCAGGGTTAGAAGGCGACGTGGTGAAAGGAGGAACGCACAGTTTTTTGTTGAAAGACATGTTCATCACACTGTTGGAGTTATGGTTTGGGGTGCTATAGCTTATGGTTCCAGGTCACCTTTAATCTTCATCAGAGGTAACATGAACGCGCAGCGTTATATCCACGAAGTTCTAGAACCCCATCTTTTACCCTATCTTGACTCCCTGGCAGATCCAACTTTCCAACAAGATAATGCCCGACCACATGTTGCAAGAGTCACAATAGACTTCTTTTAACATAATGATGTCACATTGTTACCATGGCCACCAAGATCTCCCGACTTATCCCCAATTGAGCACGTGTGGGATATGATGGGTAGGAGATTGCTCAATTTGCAACGTCCTCCTCAGACTCTAGAAGCACTTCGAGAGGAGTTGGTGGTTGCCTGGAATGAGATACCACAGGAGGACATTGACCACCTGATCAGAAGCATGCCTAGGCGCGTTGGAGAATGCGTAGCACATCAGGGTGCATCCACACATTATTAAAGGTCAAAGGGCTTTAAAGCAGTGCAACCATTTTGAAATTTTTATCATTTACTTATTATGCTTCGTTAAGTACTTATACAAAATTTTATTAAAATAAAACCATTTAAACTGGGTGTTCGGATTTATATGTCACTTAGTATACATGAAAAATATACATTACTTCACTGACATCATTCGTATCTACCACATAAGAAGGCAAGTGAGTGTATTTGACTTTTCCTTTAAAATGATGCCTACCAAGTAGCTCAAAATGCTGAATGCTTTCATGAACTATAAAAAAATCAAAATACACGAATTTCGTAGTCGTTCGTACCTCAATAGCTTTTCAGACACCACAAAGTATGTTTCAGCACCTATTTTAATTTTTCTAGCAAAAATAAAAGGTGCCGTATCGTCAGTCGTTTGTACAATTTTAGGATGCCTTTATGGCCTTCTTGATTTTCATAGTTTTCTACTATTCCGTGACAGCGCTCTATTTTGAGGTTATGTCACAATTATCTATTTGCTTTTATATCAGCCTGAAATTGCCTTCAATTCAAAAAGAAAACGGAACTTCACAATAGGAGAGCGCTGACGCTGACACGGAACAGGTGAAATCTAGAAATCCCCAGCCTACAATTTATTGTAGGACGCCTTTATGGCCTCCATGATTATGAAAATAGTATTTTCTTTCTTTCAGAAAGACTGGGGTATTTCTAGATTTCTACTGTTCCGTGTCAGTGTCAGCGCTCTCGTATTGTGAGGTTATGTTTTCTTTTTGAGTTGTAGGAAGTTTCAGGTTATATAATAGATGATATAAATCAGAAGCATGAACGATGTGATGCAAATGGATATTTGTAATATAACCTCAAAATAGGCGCAGTCACGGAACAGTTGAAAGCTATGAAAATCAAGAAGGCCATAAGTAATAAAGTAAGACTCTTATAAATACCTTGTAATAATATGGAGCACTTGCAATGCATATTTCCCAATTTTCCACGCAAATGACTTTGACAATATTTTTATCTACACAGGGTGGTTCATAACTTTGTGGTGACGTAAACATTCATGTTTTTTAAATCTACATTTTAGTGCAGATTCGGATAAGTTCTTTCAAATGAACCAATCCTAAATAATAATATAGGGTTTTATTATCAAATTGTTTAAATATTCGTCAATCTATATAAAACGCGCAACTGAATTTTTCGTAAGAAAAAATTTGTGACCACATATTTTCTCCCGAAATTTTCATTTAGGATGGTTGAATTGGACTGTCAGTAAAACGCATTTTGTATAAAACTGTTTTATTACATATATGCATGGCGTAAAAACATTTCTTAAGCTAAAATAAAAAATACTGAAAAATTCAATCCGCTTGATCACAGTAGTTGTACAGAGGTAAACAAATTTCAAAATCGGAATCACATCAGGCGTCTTTCTTTTTACTTTCATAGTTCTGAAACAGAAGGAATGAAATTGATTAACGAAATGAATAAGATTTTGAAAGCATATTACATCAAAAACAAAATATTTTTTAATATGAAAAATATGTTGGTCAAGGTCTTATGAATCACTAAAATGCATCAGTTAGAAGGAATTTAGAAGAGAGAAGATATAAGGAAGGATCATTTTAGTATAAAAATATAATAACCACTTAAAAATATAACTACCTCTCTAGCAACTTTTTCCAAATTTTTGGCAGTTGTCGGCCCTGTGGCATTTACCAAATCTCTTAGAATACCGTTCTCTTTTTGTAACAAAACATAAGGGTGATCATATTCCTCTACACGTCCAGAACTCATCACTAGTATTTTGTCAGAATCCATAACTGTATGTAATCTGTATGGAAAAACATATCCAATATTATTAATTATAAGATGACTCTCAAGCTTACAAAAATGCACCAAACATGTCAAACATTTTTCAAAAATATTAATTTGTACTATCCTGTGGGTTTTAACATCAATATATATTTTATAAATTCAGATCAAATTTGAGACACAAAACAGACACCAGCAACTTTTTAGGACTGACCGTTGATTATAAATTGAGTTTTAATACTCATGTGGACCAATTGCTTACTCAACTATATTATTACTATACGAGGGTGGTTTCAAAAATAGGCTTCACATATTGTTTTCAGGCACAATATGCGTTTTTGTTTAATTCTTATTCAAGTAACGTTAATTGATTAAAATAGCCAAAACGGTTTTTATTTTTTACGCGAAAACTTTGCATTGGACAGAAAAAAGTCAAGAGATCAATTTTATTGTGAAATAAATGAGGATTTCAAAAATGATTTTTACTTTCGGTAAAGCATTGACATACTATATTTTTTTGAAAAATCTCCAGTACCTATACGGACGCCACTGGTAAACATATTAGAAAATATTCTACATCAAAAAATGCTCAGTAGGTGCATGTCAAATTTCATGAAAATATCAGTATTAAAGTTATGATAAGAGAAGATCCAATTATTTCTTAAAATTTTAACACCCTGTAGCTCAAAAGTTAATAGGTTTAGAACATACAGCAGACGCTCGATAACGTAAACACGGGATAATGAAAACGTGCACTAATGTAAACACAAACTTCGTTCTGTAGGATCAAACGGAACGCGCGATAACGTAAACAATGTGTACGCTCGATAACGTAAACAACTCTCGGCGCACGGAAACAGCGCGACGGTAAAATCCTGAAACCTCGATGATTTATGTCGGGCGTCGGGGAGCCCTCGATTTATGATGTAGAGTGTAGGGGATTCACCTCTGCAATAAAATACGACAAACTCGGTCAGTCGTATGATCGTTTAGGATACGTTTATACGTACGTATGTATTTCATTTTTGAACTTAAGTGAATACATTGCACGCGTTAATATATTTTACGACTATGGCATCCACATCCTATAAAAGAAAGTGTTTAAAGTTGAGTGAGAAAGTGAAAATCATAGACGAAGTTGCACTAGGTGCGGGAGTGACACAGTTAGCAAAAAAATATGGAGTATCGAAAGCAACAATCTGTAAAATTAAGCGTATGAAAACTCAAATTTTACAAAGAACGTGCAATACATTTGGAGGTCCGGGAAAAAGAAAAACTTTAAAAAATGCGAAGGCACCTAAAATGGAAAATTCCCTGTAAAAGTGGTTTTTAAAACAACGGGAAAATCATGTCCCAGTTAGTGGCGAAGTACTTAAACAGAGAGCGAGACTGTTAAATGAAAAATTACCGAGCTAGATTTAAAAATGGAACAAATTTACAACGCAGATGAAAGTGGCTTTTATTGGAAAATGTTATCAGAGAAAACCTATGCTGCATTATTTGAAAAATCTGCCCCGGGAAGAAAGCCGGAGAAACAACGAATAACGTTTCTAGCCTGCACTAATGCTAATGGTTCACACAAAATAAAGCCACTGGTAATTGGGAAAGCAAAAAATCCGCGCTCATTTAAAAATGTTAATATCCCTGTTGATTATGACTGCTCAAAAACCGCTTGCATGACTAGCAGAATATTCCTGAAATGGTTCCACAGGTGCTTTGTCCCTCAGGTATGACAATCAATTATCACAAATGCTCTATTCATAATTTGAAGATGTGTTTTCAATTTGTAGGTAAAAGGTTTCCTAAAACAACAGAAGCTTCCGATAAAAGCGTTGTTACTATTGGATAATCCAGTCATCCTCCTGAGCAACAATTGAGGACGAGGGATGGGTCAATTTTCGTCATGTACATGCCGCCCAACGTAACACCGTTAATTCAACCGATGGACCAGAATATAATAAGACTCACCAAACTATACTATAGGAAGTTTCTACTTTCGTCTGTTTTATCAAAGAATCCTGAAAACTTATCTGAGGCTTTAAAAAAAGTGACATTACGAGAAGCTGTTTTAGATTTACATATGGCCTGGAATGAACTTAACCAGCAAACTATTCAAAAATGTTGGAACAATCTCTTGTGTACCAATAATGAAGATGATGAAGAAGATGATGTCCCCTTAAGCGTAATTAGAGAACGTTTGCGATCCAATAATGATAATGTTATTAGTGTGTCATTGGATGTTGTTGATTTATTGAAAACAGTGAATCCCAACATTGTTTGTACTCCTGCTGATATTAATTTATGGAACGAAGATAAGCAGACGAATGATGCTGATAAGGAGGAGGATATGGACAGTGAGGATGATGAGAACGATCCCATTGAAGTCAGAAGTGTAGTGACTGACGCGCAAGCTATACAAGTTTTTAACCAAGCTTTAGATAGGGCTGAAAGAAAAGAAGTTTCATACACGGATATTTTAGTTCTTCGTAAATTACGGGCGCAGGCATTGGAAGACAATGCTAAGCGCAAATTTACGCAGATAAAAATTGTTAATTATTTTTCTTCTAATTAAAAAAATACTTATCGCTGTTAGAATATTTGTTTATTTTGTTATAAATGGTATGTATTAAACGTTTCTTTTAATAAATCAAATATTATATAAATCACGTTCGCTAATGTAAACATTTCGATAATGTGAACCACACTTGGATTAAATTAGTTTACATTATCGAGTGTCTGCTGTATGATCATATAAGCTTTTCTTCCTAAAATGAGCTAAGGTATCATATCCTGTATTTTTTTAACTATCAATTGAATTACACCCTGTAGATAAAACTGTTTATCTATCTTAGGCTTAATAAGCATTTACGTCGCTTGGTATGTTCGACGTTTCGTAATGATATATGAAACTCTCGTTGCTCACCTGTGTGCTATCGTTAGGACTGAACAGTCGGCGAATTTTTCCCTAATGGCACGTTGAATTAAGGCATCCGTGTGAGGATCCACATTGGCTGTAGCCTCATCCAACACCAAAATTTTGTTGTTTCTGATCAAAGCTCTCGCCAAACATACCAGTTGCCTTTGACCAACGCTAAAGTTGGTACCTCCTAGAACAATAATTTGAGAAACTTTATAATCATTCTATTATAGAAAAATCATAATTATCGGACATTTGAAGGCATCATATACTAAGTGACATATAAATCTGAACACCCAGTTTAAATGGTTTTATTTTAATAAAAGTTGGTGAATGCTTATATCTTACTGTAAATAACAAGTGAAAAAATTTTCAGCCTTATCAGTTGGACATTCCGGTTTTTATACTGCTTTTTTTTTTAATTCACTAATGCTCTAAAAATGAATATTTCAGCCGCAGTAAAGAATCAAGGTTGGCGGATTTTGGTTCTTGACATCCTTTACGCTCGGTTACGATGCCTAGAGTACGGAGACCTGTACGATTCCGTCAACTTAGTGAGTTTGATAGGGGCCGTATAGTGGGACTTCGGGAAGCTGGACTTTCTTTTCGGGCAATTGCAATTAGAGTGCAAAGAAGTGTAGACACTGTGGTTAGGTGTTGTCAGGCATGGCTTCGAGAACGCCGTACGCAAAGAGCAAGGGGCACTGGACGCCGCCGTAGAACAACAGACCGTGAAGATCGCCGCCTAAGATTATTGGCCTTAAGGGACCGTTTCTCCACTACCAGGTCCATTGCAAATGAATGGTTTACAGAACACGGAAGACCTATTGGCATGCGAAGTGTTTACCGACGAATGAGAAGTTTTGGCTTGTTTTCATACCGGCCACACTGGGTGCTCCCTTTAACTCGAGAACACCGACCTAATCGCCTTGAGTAGTGCAGACAACGGTCACTCTGGGATCAGGAATGGAACAGTATTGCCTTTAGTGACGAGTCTCGATTTTGTTTAGGCATGCACGATGGTCGTGCCAGGGTTAGAAGGCGACGTGGTGAAAGGAGGAATCCACAGTTTTTTGTTGAAAGACATGTTCATCACTCTGTTGGAGTTATGGTTTGGGATGCTATAGCTTATGGTTCCAGGTCACCTTTAATCTTCATCAGAGGTAACATGAACGCGCAGCGTTATATCCACGAAGTTCTAGAACCCCATCTTTTACCCTATCTTGACACCCTGGCAGATCCAACTTTCCAACAAGATAATGCCCGACCACATGTTGCAAGAGTCACAATAGACTTCTTTCAACATAATGATGTCACATTGTTACCATGGCCACCAAGATCTCCCGACTTATCCCCAATTGAGCACGTGTGGGATATGATGGGTAGGATATTGCTCAATTTTCAACGTCCTCCTCAGACTCTAGAAGCACTTCGAGAGGAGTTGGTGGTTGCCTGGAATGAGATACCACAGGAGGACATTGACCACCTGATCAGAAGCATGCCTAGGCGCGTTGGAGAATGCGTAGCACATCAGGGTGCATCCACACATTATTAAAGCAGTGCAATCATTTTGAAATTTTTATCATTTACTTATTATGCTTCATTGAGGACTTATACAAAATTTTATTAAATTAAAACCATTTAAACTGGGTGTTCGGATTTATATGTCACTTAGTATATTTTGTTTTGCTGTAAAATATCAGACTAAACACTATACAACGTCTAGTCCAGTGGTTACCAAACTTTTTTTCTGATAGCCTACTAAAATTTTGCTGATTTCAACACCCCCCCCGCTATACATTTCTAGCATATTCCTAAAGCTTATCAAGAAGAGAAGGAATTAGAACTAATGGCGCAAATTTTTACAGTGCTAAAAGTAAAAAGAAAGATATTTTCTTATATCCTATTCATAAAAACAACATGATTACAAATGAGGAATCAAATAAACATTAATAACGTAAAACGTACCTTCTTCCACAAACATAGTTTAGTCAAATCAATCGCAAACTATGTACTAAATTCCTATTTAAAATAAGTACGAGATATTTCCTTATCTTTCTTCAAGAAATAACTTTTTTGCCACAAAAAACGCTCCAATAGCTATTTTCAACAACACAATGATAAACAAACCATGGGCGTAGTGAAGAAAAGCATTTACTTATTAAGTAAAAATTCTTTTAGTCAAATTTCTTCTGAAAGTAGTACAAACTAATCTGCTGTACCTATTAAAGTCTACTGTTAGCTTTAAATCCATAAATCTTCAAAACTACTGAACTGAAGCTCATGTATTTTACATCATTATAAAGGGAATTGAAAGACCTTCAAAATAAGGTATCACTCTTTCCATTTAAGATTTTAGAGTTGGTGTCACCCCCGCCCAGGGGGCTGCACGTGTTAACGTGATTTTTTGCCGCCTCGAAAACAAAATCGACGGGTCTGAGCGTTTTTCAAAAAAAACTGAGCTGCCAGTAAATGCGTCTGTTTCGTTTTCGATGCGCCACCCTGTATAAATCAACAATGCAAAAAATAGTATAATAAATCAGAATGTTAATGGAAGTGATGTGCTTGATGAATTAACAGCGAGTTATCAATATTTGGATTTAGTTTTGTAAAGAATAAGTGCAAATCTCCTGGGTCTATAACATTGAATCTTGTTATTTTTTTGTTACTGTTCGTGTAGGTACGAGGAGGAAAAAGCTGCTAAAAAATTTCTAACAATTTTCCAGATCACAAAATATTTTTTGGGTAACTCTGTCTGCTGTCAAAATAATTGATAGCCTTTTTTAAATTCCATCTTCAGCCCCTCACTAGTAGTAGGCCTGATTAGTTTGTCTTGTAATACCACATTTTCCGCTTCTATTTCACCAAAAAGATTTATGATCCATTATCCATCATTAGAATATCGTCAAATCTGCTTGAAAATAAAATTCTTAAAAAGCTGCGTAAGTGATAAAATTCCGAAAACAATTTTCACGTACCGGCTTAAATAACCATCCCAAAACAAAGTTCTCAATATTTTTAGTCCAACAAAAAGACAGCAACGTGCAGACCAGAAAATCAGTATGTCATTTTTAATCTTATTTATTGCCGATTTTCGGTTTCTAGCTCGCCTGTAAAATTTGTAAAATGTTAGTTACGCTGGTACGTGGGGAGACTGACGATATGTTAGAATATTCTCATCAAGGCATTCTGACTGTATAAGTTTTTAAATAAGACCGCATCGTGGTGGTGGATTTGCTATCACATGTACTAAATAGCCAGAATCGTCAGCCATCTAGCGGTCACGTGGTGACTGGATCATTTACCGCGTACTGAGATCTTTACGGTTACAAAAAATAGCAGCTATGTGGTCTCCGCAGTCTTATTTCCATAAACCTTACCGGGATAGAGGATAGTTGCGATGTTCTCGTTCTCAAGAAACGAAAGACCAAGCCTAGACCTTGCTGATGAGTAGCCAAGAAGCACGAAGCAGCGGTCCATGGTCAGTTGTCTTTTGATTTAAGTTAGGTTTGGAAACTTATACAGAATATCGTATACATGGTGTCCCAGAATATGTGAATCAAATTGCAATGGGAGATACCTTTGACAATGACCTCTCAATTGCGGTACAGACCTGACAAAAAAAAACGTGTAACCTTTGCGTTAAAACAAAAAATCAGTTTTTTTGAAAAAGTATGACTTTCGTCAAACTTTCGACGACAGGTGCCGCGTTTAGGGTTTATTTTCATTTTTTTCACTATTATTATTAGCGAATGATTGAAGCATTGGTGGTATAAAAAAAATGTATGGGACTTGCTTGGCAAACGTCTCCGAAAAATATCCCAGTTAATGAAGATTCGAATGGTACAAATCAGGTAATTTACCTCAACAGAGTAGGAGAATAAAATTCTTAGACCTAAACCCTAAACATTTCTTTTATCGGGGTTGCCTCAAAGATAAAATTTATTCGCGACCGAACACACCGATTGAATCCCTGGAAGAACTAAGAGAGCGTATTAACCAGGCTGCACAACAAATTTCTGTTATGAGCTTGCGGCGCCTAAAACAAAATTTTTTGAGAAGATGTGCATTGTGCATTCGTACTTGTGGCAGACACTTTGAACATCTTTTATGAGAATCGTAATTGGTTACTTCTTTATTGATGTTTTTGGTTGATTAAAGTTGAAAATTGAAAGTACTTTTCCGTGTTTTTTTTTAAGTTTGAAACACCAATAGTTTGAACATTCGATCAACGTGAAAAGCAATTATGATTTGAAAAGTGTAATTCTGAAATTCGACCCATTTCGCCTTTGCACTCTAAGAATTTTTATTCTTCTACTCTGTTGAGGTAAATTACCTGATTTGTACCATTTTCGAATCTTCATTAACTGGGCTATTTTTCGGAGAGGTTTGCCAAGCAAGTCTCATACATTTTTTTATACCACTGTTAGTCGAACTTCAAGAAACTTTTTGGTGCAGAAAAAAAATTCCAAAATAGCGCTGCGATTTCCAAATTACGTGACTTTTAGAATAAAACTGTTTGTAGTTTCATGCTTCAATCATTCGCTAATAATAATAGTGAAAAAAAAATAAAAATAAACCCTAAACTCGGCACCTGTCGTCGAAAGTTTGACGAAAGTCATACTTCTTCAAAATACTAATTTTTTGTTTTAACGCAAAGGTTACACGTTTTTTTTGTCAGGTCTTTACCGCAATTGAGAGGTCATTATCTAAGGTATCTCCCATTGCAATTTGATTCACATATTCTGGGACACCCTGTATACGTTCTTAAACTACTGACGACATTTTTGTTCCTTACTATCGATACGAGATAAATTTTCGCCAACGCCCACGTAGACCGCGTTTAGTCTCCCGTGGATCCCTAGGAATCTGAACCACTTTTGGGAACACTGGCCTAGACGAACCTGTACATAATGTGTGATATTATTGCTTACCTTCCGAGACATTGCTGTTCAAACCAGCCGACAGCTCAGATACGGTATCTTTCAAATCAACTTGTTCCAAGGCGTTCCATAGGACCTCATCGCTGTGTTCGTTGAATGGATCCAGGTTTTTACGCATCGGTCCTGAAAATTTTCTTTGTCATATTGCCGAGAAAAAAACAAGGCTTGGATTGTCCAAGCTGACTAGAGACACCAACTCAATAGAATTAGAGTCTACAATGTATTTAAGTAACAAGTTGTAAGAGCCCTTTATAGGAGTTTTTATAGGATTTGCGGTATAATTTTTCCATACTAGAATTCAAAAAATATAGTGAAATTATTTAAGGTCGAAGACTAACTAGTTGTTAGAATATTTATATAGTTTTAGTGACGAATATAATGCTTAAAGTATAATCATATATACCGTCAAATTTTAATCGCTCCACCTCATTATTTCGAAATCTGCGCGTTCTAAACAAAACGTTTTAAACGAAAGTTGCAGGGTTTCGAATGGTCAAAATGATGGTTACTTTGGCAATGACCTGGACTACGACCTTTAAGGCCATTTCAAGGTCAAGTGAATATTTTTAAATGATATCCTGGCTATTTATCAGGAATTGAAAAAAGGAACATGACCTTGACCTCGATTATGACACTGTTCATGACCTTGGCCATGGCTTTGACAATGACAATGTTATTGACCATGACTTTGACAATGGTCATGACCTTGACGATGATCATGACCTTGACCATGACGTCTAAAACAACTTGCTGTACGAGTACCAATAACGTTCTACAGAACAGGTGTGTGATTTGTGGGGATCACCCAAAGGTGACCTTGCTTATGACCTTACCTTAGAGGCCAGTCAAAACTTCCAAAGGAAACATCTCACTTTAATATACTGGAAATTTTACCCGACTTTGACCTTTACCTAAAATGACCTTGAGACGACCTTGACATTGAGATAAGATTTGTGCGTAAAAGTTCCCGCTTTTTTCAGTTCCAGTATAAAAATGAGAGGTTTGCTTTGGAAATTATGGATCGACTGAGCGAGTCATGTACAAGGTCATGGCAAAGCTTATGGTCAAGGCCATAGACATGTTCAAGGTCATCCCCTCAAATCTGATAACTGGGCTGTCTAACAATTTTGCTAGAGCAAAGTGTTTTCAACGTCTTGATTTGAAGATCGTAGTCAAGGTCATTGCCAAGGTCACCTTCATTTTGCTTCCTGGATGCTCTACAAATTTTTGCTTGAAATTTTTCCCTATCATAAACAGTTTCCAAAATATTTAAGTGAGAAGGCTAAAATGTAAGCTTTTAGATTGGATTCAAGAACAATTTAAATGAAATAGGCACTACCAATTATATGTTTCGCTTCTTCTACCACAATTTTCCTTGACAGGTCTGCGTTTTAATTAATTCGCATTTATTGATATTCAATTGCTCTTTTGCTCATATTGCAATTTAGAAATACAATTACCTGAAAATAGTATGGGCTCTTGAGGAATTATCGATATTTTGGATCTAACTTCGTCCAAAGGCAGCTGAGTAGTATCTACACCATCTATAACTATGGATCCCTCTAGAGGGTATAACTGGAACAAGGCAGAGATCGTTGATGATTTTCCGGCTCCAGTTCTTCCAACTATTCCAATTTTCTCTTTTGGTTGTACGACAAAATTCAAGTTCTTCAACACGTAGGGATCCGAGGGATTGTACCTTGGATGATAAAAAAATATGCATTAGTGGTAGTTGCTTCTTGGAATAGTCGATGTATACTAAGTGACATATAAATCCGAACACCCAGTTTAAATGGTTTTATTTTAATAAAAGTTGGTGAATGTATTTATCTTACTGTAAATAACAAGTGAAAAAATTTTCAGCCTTATCAATTGGACATTCCGGTTTTTATACTGCTTTTTTTTCATTCACTAACGCTCTAAAAATGAATATTTCAGCCGCAGTAAAGAATCAACGTTGGCGGATTTTGGTACTTGACATCCTTTACGATCGGTTACGATGCCTAGAGTACGGAGACCTGTACGATTTCGTCAACTTAGTGAGTTTGATAGGGGCCGTATAGTGGGACTTTCTTTTCGGGCAATTGCAGTTAGAGTGCAAAGAAGTGTAGACACTGTGGTTAGGTGTTGTCAAGCATGGCTTCGAGAAGGCCGTACGCAAAGAGCAAGGGGCACTGGACGCCGCCGTAGAACAACAGACCGTGAAGATCGCCGCCTAAGATTATTGGCCTTAAGGGACCGTTTCTCCACCACCAGGTCCATTGCAAACGAATGGTTTGCAGAACACGGAAGACCTATTGGCATGCGAAGTGTTTACCGACGAATGAGAAGTTTTGGCTTGTTTTCATACCGGCCACACTGGATCCTCCCTTTAACTCGAGAACACAGACGTAATCGCCTTGAGTGGTGCTGACAACGGTCACTCAAGATCTCCCGACTTATCCCCAATTGAGCACGTGTGGGATATGATGGGTAGGAGATTGCTCAATTTGCAACGTCCTCCTCAGACTCTAGAAGCACTTCGAGAGGAGTTGGTGGTTGCCTGGAATGAGATACCACAGGAGGACATTGACCACCTGATCAGAAGCACGCCTAGGCGCGTTGGAGAATGCGTAGCACATCAGGGTGCATCCACACATTATTAAAAGTCAAAGGGCTTTAAAGCAGTGCTATCATTTTGAAATTTTTATCATTTACTTATTATGCTTCATTAAGTACTTATACAAAATTTTATTAAAATAAAACCATTTAAACTGGGTGTTCGGATTTATAGGTCACTTAGTATATATTGGTTGTTTTTACGATATAATGCCTTAATATCACAATTTCTAGATTTCCATTATAAAATCTAAAAACTAAAAAAATTGGGAATTTCCATTCAAAAATCTAAAGGGTAACGCAATATCTTATTTTTGGAACACCCTGTATTGTACGACTATAGTTGAAAAGGCGCCACCCTAGATATCAAAATTGACGTGTTCGAGCGTTTTTCCCTATATATACCAGGAAAGTCACAAATAGGGGTGAGACCTTTTCGTTGAACCACCCTGTATGTGCTTTGATTCCAGCAGACAAACATGAGTGATTATGTAAGTTTTCCTTGGAGACATTTTGCAGGTTAGTAGTGAAAATACTGGTTTATTGATGATTCCGTGCTAAATGAGTTCGTAGTCTACAAATTATTTTTTTATAATTGTTGATGTGAAATATGTTACCTTAATTTGACATCCTTAAATTCAATCTTCCCGTGTTCAGGCCAATTTTTCGGGAGATTTGCTATTGACTGTCTCTCGGGTTCGCTTTCCAATTTGGTGTACTCCAAAAGCCTTTCAACCGAAGTCATTTGATTCTCCATTTCGCTCCACTGTCGCATACCCCATTGCAGGAAGCCCATCAGCGTCATGTACTGAGTGATAACAAGCCCTAGGTCCCCACCGTAAATTTCTGAAAATAGAGATATAATATGCGCTAGAGTTGCAAATAAAATTACTCACAAATCGTTCGGCACACAATATGCTTGGCAGTAACGGAACTGGACTATACTGCCGTGCTTAGGTAAAACTATTAACTATCGAGGCGGTGTTGCCAAGCTGCCATAAAATGTTTATAAAATGCTACTTTTATACTAAGTAGAATGGAGTTCAGCTCTTTTCACGGTTTTTGGGGATTACGTCAAAAAGTTTTGCGGAATGAATGCACATGTTGACTTCAGGCCAGCTGTCGAGATAACTGGCATCCATGTCAAATAGACAGGCAATTGTCCAAATAACTTTCGAATACATATTTGATTCTTTAGCTAGACATTGCAAGCGTCAATTAATAGGAGATTCGGTAGTAGATTTGGCAGCGTTGCTCCAAAGATACCTCTAGTAAATTCTAGAAATTATCTTAACCACATGACTTGATGTGCTCCATGTTTCATACCGCGATTTTTACAACATTTGTTTCTTATGCTAAAATTCAGAGTTTTTCATCAGCGCCCATGCGTTATGAGCTTATCTCGGGCCTAATGCTGACGATTTCATACAAAATTCGTACATGACCTATCAATGCATCATCTTAAATATGTTCAAGGTGGCCAGCCATGAATGCAAGGTACTGTATCTGGGAACCTATCCATCTTCGAGGCTTGCGGCAAAAAAATGTATTACTAAAACGACCGAGAGAAAAACCTGAAAAATGTTGTCAAGTTCCTGAAATGGCCACTAGGGGCGTAAATTCAATCTTCAATATAAAAAAGTGATGTTTCTGTCAATTCTGCTATATTAACCTAACATAATCTGAACCTTTTTTGTTTAAAAAAC
This sequence comes from Acanthoscelides obtectus, assembly GCA_963669975.1. Classification (NCBI taxonomy): domain Eukaryota; kingdom Metazoa; phylum Arthropoda; class Insecta; order Coleoptera; family Chrysomelidae; genus Acanthoscelides; species Acanthoscelides obtectus. Next base: position 99,628,131 of record CAVLJG010000006.1, on the reverse strand, counting down.
AAAAAATAAAGTGGTGGGGGTATTCAAAGACTCCCGTAAAGAACACCCTGTATCTTCGAAATGGCTGAGCCGATTTTATCAAACTTAGGCTAGTTAAAAAGAGCTATTCTTGGGCTACAAATATTTGAGGTTTTGTTAGTTTCACATCTGGCCGCTAGAGTGCTTTTTTCGGCAATTCCGACAAAAATGGTTGATTTTCACAAAAAAATTAAATGCATTCAGGTTCAAGATTGCAGTTACGCCCCCTAGCGACCAATTCAGAAACTTGAAAATATTTTTCCGGTTTTTCTCTTGGCGCGTTTAGTAATCACTTTCTTGTCGTAAGCCTCTGCGCTGGATAGGTTGCTAGATACATTACTTCGCATTCTTAGTTTTTCCACCACGAACAAATTTCTGAAAACTGTGACCCGCTCATGTTAGAACGTATGGACATATTTATCATACTTACGGTTATTGAAAATGAGGAGAATATAAACAGCAGCACCAACAAATAATGCACAGATTATATCCAGCCAAAGTCCAAAACATCTGCTGGAAGACAGGAACAGGAACCATGCTGAACTGTGCTTGTCTTGGAGATCATCAAATTCCTTTATCAACATGTCTTCTGCGTGAAACGCCCTAATCGTACTTATTCCGTAGAATGTCGTTGTCACATGACTGAACACAGGACTTTTAGCTAAAAAAAAAAAAAAAACAGAAATAGAATACGATAAATTAATGATACGAGATTAGGATTGGTTTAGATATAAAAACTATATAGAAGCTTCCATGTTTCGTTGTTACTGTATGGATTATATCATCATACACGTCCACTGAGTGATCATGTTCTTTCCGACAGGGGTGTTGTTGTACCATTTGCCCCATTTCCAAAAAGGACTAACAGTTAAGAAAAATCTCGGAATATTTACCGGACACAAATCCGGGTTAATTATGTTTTTAACCAGCCACTTGGATAAAGCACAAGGTTTATCACCTCCTTGCGTTGTTTTGCTAAATATTGGCTTCTATTCCACTCTGTTAGTTTTTCCCCGGCGTTATTAATTTTTTCTTTGAAATAGGAAGTTAAACATTTTACACCCTTTCGTCCTCATCATCCTAATTCCAAGGACAAAACAAAAAATAACTGTTTTCTTTATAAGCCATAAGGCGTTTTTTCATCACAGTTCTGTATCATGGCTTTGGACTCATCGTATTTGAGTAATATAGCGCTTTGCTTTCTTTTCTGGCGGTCTGTTTGTAACTTCTTTCTTTTGGCATTTTTTGCATCGCGGGCTGTTTTAAATCCAGGGTCAGTGAGAGGATTAAATTTAATGTTTTATTCGTCCTGATATTTTTTCATCAATAGTTTTCACAGTATAATCTTTATACGATCTTGTATTGTTTTCGTCTTTGATAAAATCCATAAACTGTCACCATATATGTATACTGATGGTTTAGTATTGTATTTTTAGATTTAATTTTGATATACTTTTCTTGAATTAAACTCAAAGAATCATTTTCGGAACGTGAAATGACAACGATTTTCAAAATTCGACAAGAGTCGATTTTTTTCACAGGAAAATATTAGATGCCCGAATGCTATTTGACAAAACTATTTCGTGAGTAACAGATCTATTAAAGTATTTTTCGTTCCCCATTACGAACTTCTCTAATAGAAAAAAAAATAAAATACATCTCTTGCATTTTTTTGCAACGTTATTCCACATTGTCTTTCCAACTAGTTCTTCGTAATTTTCACCGTTTTCTTTCTTCATATCCTACGCCCAATCTTTCAGGATTAGGTTTAGTTGTTCTAAACTTGTAGTTTCCAAGAGCTCGTATTTGTTTGCCTTGCAGAATTCCGTAAACTGATTCCATATTAACGTATGGGTTTTAACGGTACTGTTCGGTACACTTTTATCAATCGCCAGATCATTATTAGTCAAAGAATCATTTCCAAAGCGACTCATTTTTATTACGTAAGCTGACTAGCACTGTTTAAAAACAATATTACAAAATTTATTGAAAGTAAAATCAGAAAAATTGTTTAGCGTCCTAAGAGACCATAATTACTTGTTATCAAAGGTATTGTAATTTTTGGTGACAACAAGTTTTACCGCGGGTAAATTCGAAAAAATTGCTGACAGGTGCTGTCATACACTTTTAATACAGGGTGACTTTGAAGTTGAGTCATTAATTTTCAGATAATGATTGTAGAAGGAAGATAAACCAAAATATGTGTGTAAAAATAAAAAAAAATTAAAAAAAAAATTTACCTTGTTTTATAAAGTATCCTCCCGACAAGTATTTCAGTGCGGACCTGTATTTGATCGTGAGGTCTTGGAGCACCGGCATGCCGTCCATATGTGAGGTCTTAAGTCAAATGATTCACGAACCCGTTGTACTACATTAACAAAGGCACGAGGGGTTGGTTGCACTCGATTGGGCAACCGATCCGCATAAACATGTGCCATTTTTTATTTCGTTTGAGCCACGCAACAGACACCACTATCCACTACCGACTAACACTGACTGTATACAACTGAATGAAATAATTGTAAAAACATCGTTCCAAATTCTTTCGCTTTTTTGTTTCCGATGTGATGAACCGATAAGGCGAATTATATCCGTTGTCGCCAAACACGAGCACATAATATTATTATTGAGACAGGGCGGTACTCAAACTTCCAAAGGGCTATAACTTTGTTACTTTAATTTTACCAGAAAAATGGTAAAGGAAAAAAACATTTCTTTTGATCAGATCTACTCACTGTTAAAATAAATGACTGAACTTCGAAGTCACCCTGTATCTAGAAACCATTTGTAATTCAAAATAGCGCGTTTGTGATTGGTAGAAATTAAGACGAGGGAAATAGTCGCTGTAATTTTGCGATAATTCTACACCTCATGGCATTTTTCATACACAAGGGAAATATTTACCGTAATATCTGCGTCGATATTTTTTGCTAGAATGTATAAATTAAAAAGTACAGTTAGGCATACTTACTAATAGCTTCTATTCTCTTGACACTCCTACTAGTCTTTATGTAGATGATTCTCAAAAAATATATCAGTGTTGCTAGTATACCAGACGGAATCAGTAACCAAGGATAAACGATGCTTGTCAGTATGATTACTCCAATGAAAACAAATGCAATCTGTAAATGAAAGGTATACTCAGTGACAATAGTAGTGTTATCAGAAAAAATAATTTTTCAACAATTTTTTTTTGCAACATAATGACTATATTTAAAGCATGGTTTGGCAACGATTTCGACGTTCTTTCTTTGTTTTTGTTTACCTTTGTTAAAATGTTTTTCTGAAGAAAGCCGTTTCTGAAAACTGAGTAAGTACAGATGCTTTTAAATCTCTCGAAGACATCCAAATTATCAATATGTTAGCGATTTTGACAGTGGTAGAATTATTGCCTGTCGAGATATTGGTTTGTCCTATCGCGAAATTGGCCGCCGTGTTAATTGTACTGGAATGACGGTAATGCGTGTGTGTCGTGTGTGGATAGAAGAAGGTAGAGGAACACCAAGAAGGCCAATTGGGAGAAGGTAAACCTGTTACTATGCGTACAATCTGTCGCCGTATTCGAGCCTTTGGACACGGTTAGTGCTTCCTCTGACTGCGGACCACTGTCGTCATCGAATTTGTGTCGGATATGATGTGAAAGAGACTGTCCACTTTCCATCATTCTCCACAAAATCTGTCACAGCTAATACATCGACATCGAACATCTCGTGTTGTCGATACCTAGACGTATATAGGAGTGTATTCAGCTGCGAGGTCGCCCAACACATTATTAACTTTTTGTTCTTGTTACTCGTACTACTACTAAAATTTCGTGAGAATATTATCGTTTCATTCTTAATGTAAGACTACTTCATTGCCAAAAAAGCAAGTTGAAGTAATTATTCATTATTCAAATGTCACTGAGTGTATAATATACAAGTTACTACAAAATATATGGAAACTTCTCGATTCACGTTGAACATGAAAATAACGTCGCAGATTCTAATAAAAATGTCCATCGGATGGAAATTCAGACATCTAAAGGATGCCACTGGAGATTCAATTGCTTAAATAACTTGGTAATATCGGAAATTCATCGTAGGAAAGAAAAAAATTCGTCCCCAGTTCTCGTGTCAACAAAGCATCGGCAGCGATACAGCTATCGAAAATCATTCTGCTCGTCTTAGGGGCAAACATACGGGGAAATATACAGGGAGTTCCAAATTCGACCGTCACCATTGAGATCTCGGAAAGTGTAAGGGAAGTCGCTTGAATGGGTTAAAGTATGTAGGTTATCGACAAAATACCACTTAGAAAGTTTCGAAATTGAAAGTACTTCCTGAGAGAGACCGAACGAAAAATAATTTTTCAAAAATCGTTTTAATCTTTTCCTGCGTCTAATTGTAACAGAATTTTATGATAAATTGCACACTAACATTGCTACTTTTCATCCTTTACAAGATGGCATACATTATCGAGCAAAAGTAGAGAAATAAACCATATTACGAGTACAAATAAAAATCCAGAAAGATTTACTCTAACCCAAAACTGTACACTAAAGTTTTTTTATGTGTGACTACCTCAAGATAATGAAATGCTTATCTTTGTATACATTCCTTTTTTTTCAATATAATATGGTCGGTTCTTTGTTCAACGAGGAAAAGTAGAGAAACATTTTGTAAATAATTAGTTTATATTTAGGCGTTGATTAGAATAGGTGTTATTTTTGGGTGTATTTGGTAAAGTGGCCAGACGAATTACATTGAATTTGCAAATAAAAAAATTGATTATTTTAAATTATCGATCAGGCATTAAACAAGCAACCATAGCCAAACAGCTGAATTTAATCCGATTGGTAATTTGCAAAACTATTAAGCTGTTCCGCCTCAGAAAATAGTTGATAAGCCCTAGTACTGGCAGACCGCGAAAAACCACACTTAGGATTGATAGGAAAATTAAAACACTTGCTCTTAAAAATCTATTTACTACTGCTGTCGGCATAAAAGTTCAACTTGAAAAAGTAAATATTGGTGTCCACACTGTTCGAAGACGTTTAATTTACCAGCAAGGAGACCATCTAAAAAACCCTTTATTTCCAAGAAAAATGGAACCGCCCATCTTCAATTTGCTTACGATCATTTGAACTTGTCAAAAACAAGTATGAGGTCCTTCATATTCGACAATTGCTTTGTATATTATGTTTCTCTATCTTTGCTCGCTGTAGTTTCTAATAAAAATTGTTAGCATAGTTTTACTAAGGCAGACATTTTATTTTCATGTTGGCTTTTAGTTACAATAAGTTATAATCAAACATAAGTGTTTAGTTTACTTTAATAGTTTAATAAAATCTTTAAAAAAATCAAATTTTTCTCCACTTTTGCTCGGTACTGTAGTTAGAATTCAAATATGGCGTTTCGTCTCTCGTCCTCCAGCATTAAATTTATATTTTCTGTTATAGACGCAATATTATCTGAGCTTACGCTGAATACTTAGCATTGAGGAAAAAATCTAAACATTTGATAGGCAAAGACTTTCAAAGTCATACAGGGTGGCGCATCGAAAACGAAACAGACGCATTTACTGGCAGCTCAGTTTTTTTTTTGAAAAACGCTCAGACCAGACGATTTTGTTTTCGAGGGGGACACAAGTTTGGCAAAAAATCACGTTAGCACGTGCAGCCTCCTAAGCGGGGGTGACACCACCCCCAAAATCTTAAATGGAAAGGGGGGGGGGTCGAGTGATACCTTATTTTAAAGGTCTTTCAATGCCCTTTATAATGATATAAAATTAATGTACTTCAGTTCAGTAGTTTTGAAGATTTATTGATTTAAAGCTTAAATAAAAGTAATGCATCATCATTAGTGGCCCTAAAACCCCCACTTCTATTGCTTCGTTCCTTATAGGATTTTCAAAGGTTGCGTTTTTTATTGGCGACTGACCCAGTTTCCCGAAATTTAGCTACAAGTTCTAGAACATATTTTCGATGCTGATATTTCTGCTGTTCTATTAGCGCACTGATTATTTCCGAAAAATATTTCGATAATTTCAACTCTTTCTGCTTTGGAATATACCATGGTTAATTTATGTAATAAAGCGTTACAAGCTATTTTAGCAACAAAGTTTTTTCAAATTAGTCGCAAATTATCTACTAAATTCCTATTTAAAATAAGTACGAGATATTTCCTTATCTTTCTTCAAGAAGTAACTTAATTTGCCACAAAAAAACGCTCCAATAGCTATTTTCAACAACAAAATGATAAATAAACCATGGGCGTAGTGAAGAAAAGCATTTACTTATTAAGTAAATTCTTTTAGTCAAATTTCTTCTGAAAGAAGTACAAAGTAATCAAAGTAATATTAAAGTCTACTTTAAGCATTAAATCAATAAATCTTCAAAACTTCTGAACTGAAGCTCATGTATTTTACATCATTATAAAGGGAATTGAAAGACCTTTAAAATAAGGTATCACTCTACCCCCCTTTTCATTTAAGATTTTAGGGTTGGTGTCACCTCCGCCCAGGGGGCTGCACGTGTTAACGTGATTTTTTGCGAAACTTGTGTCCCCCTCGAAAACAATCGACGGCTCTGAGAGTTTTTCCAAAAAAGACTGAGCTGTCAGTAAATTCGTCTGTTTCGTTTTTGATGCGCCACCCTGTATAACGAATGTAGAAAAATAAATTCAAGTTGATTCAAAGAAAATCTGGAATTTTACAACAACTTGTAAAAATTCAGATACAATCATCCCCCGGAAAATAAGATGCAGTAACACAAAAGTTCTTTTTGATACGGAACTTTCTGAGATCCCAAGGATCAACAATGAAAACATCAAATAAATAATGATTTAAAAAACTAAAAAATACGTTTTTACAGCCAACCGAACTAAAAAGTAGAAAACAGTTTTTAATTACAAAGAGTTTATATTACAGTAACAGATGGTCAAACAATCAATTATAATTAATGAAATTTGTTTTTAAAGTATTATTTATTTTTCATTTTTTAGTTCGATTTATCAATTAGTTTTTTGTGGACATGTAGTATTGAAATGTCTTACAAATCATTTCGTAATCTAATCATTTCATTTAAAGCTTCACTGTTGCATGGAGTTTTTCCTGTTAACTTGGAGCAGTGAAGTTCTTCAATCCTAATATCGTCTAAATATCTTACACGACTAAGTGCTACATAAGCTTGTCTATCAGCAAACAGTCGTGAGCCTAGATAATCTTGTGGACGGTCGGATCCCAACTCAGAATTAATGGCAACATTCGCAATGAACAAGGTGAGAATGCACTGCCTTGAAAAAGTATCTGCCTTTGTTGTGCTGTGCCAAGTGCCTGAACCAACAAAGAGTATATCCGAAATTGTACGCATGCGCAGATCGCGCGCTACCTGTATCTCTCTTACTCCCCCACAGAGGATCTATAATTGAAATTATCAATCCTGGCGGTCTTAATTAGGATAATGCACAACTATTATTAAATTACAGCATTGTCATCGGTCCTTGATGCGTGTGTGATAGTTTCAAGTTTGTCAAATTTCTGGAAATTGGTGAAAATGATGCTCAAATATTCCATTACATATATACATACATACATACATAGATGCAGGCCAAGCTTATAAAAGTGTGTTAAAAACGAACCTGAGTGGACAGACAAACATACAATCGGTCAGAAGACATTCACGACAATGAGTGACATGGTATTTCGTGAAGTAAAGCAGACGCTCGATAACGTAAACACGGGATAATGAAAACTTGCGCTAATGTAAACACAAACTTCGTTCTATAGGATCAAACGGAACGCGCGATAACGTAAACAATGTGTACGCTCGATAACGTAAACAACTCTCGGCGCACGGAAACAGCGCGACGGTAAAATGCTGAAGCATCGACGATTTATGTCGGGCGAGTCCCCGATTTATGATGTAGAGTGTAGGGGATTCACCTCTGCGATAAAATACGACAAATTCGGTCAGTCGTATGATCGTTTAGGATAAGTTTATACGTACGTATGTATTTCATTTTTGAACTTAAGTGAATACATTGCACGCGTTAATATATTTTACGACTATGGCATCCACATCCTATAAAAGAAAGTGTTTAAAGTTGAGTCAGAAAGTGAAAATCATAGACGAAGTTGCACTAGGTGCGGGAGTGACACAGTTAGCAAAAAAATATGGAGTATCGAAAGCAACAGTCTGTAAAATTAAGCGTATGAAAACTCAAATTTTACAAAGAACCTGCAATACATTTGGAGATCCGGGAAAAAGAAAAACTTTAAAAAATGCGAAGGCACCTAAAATGGAAAATTACCTGTATAAGTGGTTTTTAAAACAACGGGAAAATCATGTCCCAGTTAGTGGCGAAGTACTTAAACAGAGAGCGAGACTGTTAAATGAAAAACTGAAAGAAACTGAAAATTTCGTAGCTAGTGATGGCTGGCTACAACGATTCAAAACAAGATATGGAATTCGACTGCTGTCTATATCTGGTGAAAAATTATCAGCACAACGACAATTAGTACAACCATTCAAAGAAAAATTGATGAAAACAATTACCGAGCTAGATTTAAGAATGGAACAAATTTACAACGCAGATAAAAGTGGCCTTTATTGAAAAATGTTACCAGAGAAAACCTATGCTGCATCATTTGAAAAATCTGTCCCGGGAAGAAAGCCGGAGAAACAACGAATAACGTTTCTAGCCTGCACTAATGCTAATGGTTCACACAAAATAAAGCCACTGGTAATTGGGAAAGCAAAAAATCCGCGCTCATTTAAAAATGTTAATATCCCTGTTGATTATGACTGTTCAAAAACCGCTTGGATGACTAGCAGTATATTCCTGAAATGGTTCCACAGGTGCTTTGTCCCTCAGGTATGACAATCAATTATCACAAATGCTCTATTCATAATTTGAAGATGTGTTTTCAATTTGTAGGTAAAAGGTTTCCTAAAACAACAGAAGCTTCCAATAAAAGCGTTGTTACTATTGGATAATGCACCAAGTCATCCTCCCGAGCAACAACTGAGGAGCAGGGATGGGTCAATTTTCGTCATGTACATGCCACCCAACGTAACACTGTTAATTCAACCGATGGACCAGAATATAATAAGACTCACCAAACTATACTATAGGAAGTTTCTACTTTCGTCTGTCTTATCAAAGAATCCTGAAAACTTATCTGAGGCTTTAAAAAAAGTGACATTACGAGAAGCTGTTTTAGATTTACATATGGCCTGGAATGAACTTAACCAGCAAACTATTCAAAAATGTTGGAACAATCTCTTTTGTACCAATAAAGAAGATGATGAAGAAGACGATGTCCCCTTAAGCGTAATTAGAGAACGTTTGAGATCCAATAATGATAATGTTATTAGTGTGTCATTGGATGTTGTTGATTTATTGAAAACAGTGAATCCCAACATTGTTTGTACTCCTGCTGATATTAATTTATGGAACGAAGATAAGCAGACGAATGATGCTGATAAGGAGGAGGATATGGACAGTGAGGATGATGAGAACGATCCGATTGAAGTCAGAAGTGTAGTGACTGACGCGCAAGCTATACAAGTTTTTAACCAAGCTTTAGATTGGGCTGAAAGAAAAGAAGTTTCATACTCGGATATTTTAGTTCTTCGTAAATTACGGGCGCAGGCATTGGAAGACAATGCTAAGCGCAAATTTACGCAGACAAAAATTGTTAATTATTTTTCTTCTAATTAAAAAAATACTTATCGCTGTTAGAATATTTGTTTATTTTGTTATAAATAGTATGTATTAAACGTTTCTTTTAATAAATCGAATATTATATAAATCACGTTCGCTAATGTAAACATTTCGATAACGTGAACCACACTTGGATTAAATTTGTTTACATTATCGGGCGTCTGCTGTACTTACCTCGACTACATCTAAGATCACTGACGGTAAGTACTCGTCGACGGTTCCCAAATCTTTCGAGAACCTGTTAAGTATACGTCCTGAAGGATTTTTATTATAAAAGTCCATGGTAGCCTTAACAATCTTCGAGAATATGAAGTTGTGAAGGTTTTGCGAGGCTACGGCGAACACCAGCATGAAATGGACGGTTTTCGTTATGGCTACTATGATGTTGCCCAGAGTTAGGCCCGAATAGACGTAGATAATGTTGTCTCTCGATAAAGTTTCATTTGTCGACGTTTGATTCTCTTTGATTTTGTTCCAGTATTCTTCCTCAAGATTAACCCTGGTGAAAGATAAAAGTAGCAGTTTTAGTTGGGTACCCTTAGACGTAAAAAATATTAGTTATTTCTCTTTTCAAATCAACCTTACTATTCGTGCATTATTTACTGGGAAAAGACACATATACCAACTAAATCTCTACGTAACTATCTTAGGAAACTACGAGCCCCTTCCCACTTCAGTTGGCCCAACTAGTTTCAACAAGACGACGATGAATATTAGAAAAGAATCGACTATATATATACTTCGAAGTTGAGTCATTTATTTTAACAGTGAGTAGATCTGATTAAAAGAAATGTTTTTTTCCTTTACCATTTTTCTGGTAAAATTAAAGTAACAAAGTTATAGCCCTTTGGAAGTTTGAGTACCGCCCTGTCTCAATAATAATATTATGTGCTCGTGTTTGGCGACAACGGATATAATTCGCCTTACCGGTTCATCGCATCGGAAACAAAAAAGCGAAAGAATTTGGAACGATGTTTTTACAATTATTTCATTCAGTTGTATACAGTCAGTGTCAGTCGGTAGTGAATAGTGGTGTCTGTTGCGTGGCTCAAAGGAAATAAAAAATGGCACATGTTTATGCGGATCGGTTTCCCAATTGAGTGCAACCAACACCTCGTGCCTTTGTTAATGTAGTACAACGGGCTCGTGAATCGGGTGACTTAAGACCTCACATATGGACGTCATGCCGGTGCTCCAAGACCTCACGATCAAATACAGGTCCGCACTGAAATACTTGTCGGGAGGATACTTTATAAAACAAGGTAAATTTTTTTTTTATTTGTTTTTTATTTTTACAAACATATTTTGGTTTATATTCCTTCTACAATCATTATCTGAAAATTAATGACTCAACTTCATAGTCAACCTGTATATATATATATATACATATATATATATACATATATATATATACATATATATAAAGCACGATCGGGATATCTCTTGTGATAAATCCGTCTGGCTTGCTCACCATTACCGTTGGCAAGGCCATATACGAGCCCGTTCCCACTTCAGCTCAAATTCACTGTTGGTGCAACAAGCCACTAGATCGTAATCAAATAAACATAATTGAACAATCTCATATTACGAGCCCCTTCCCACTTCAGTTGGCCCAACTATTGAAATCTTAGTTGTTTTCTTATCAAACACAAATAATAAAAATGTAGCAGGGTGTTATAGGTTAAAAATATTAACAATGAATATTTTTATAATATATAGTAGAAAACACCAACTTTATCACTCCCTAATCAAATTTGCAGCATAAAAATAACACCTGTTGCAATTACAGCATATCAACCTATTTCCATTTCAATGCAAAATAAGTCTATAACGCATAGGTGGCTGTGAAAAATAAAAGCCATGACAATTGTTTTTATTAACCACAGCTGTCAGAATACGATTAAAATAGTTTTGGGTAGTTAAGGTTTTCAAAATGGGTAGAGGCAAGGTTATTAGTGAGAAAATTCGGTTACTGATAACACTGGACAACAAATTGTAGTTTTTTAATTGTATCTTGTGGAAAAAGTGCACTTCTTTGTTAATTTTGGGGCGCTGAATCCAAAAATGACAATGAAATAAAAAAATTAGTTGCGGTTTAGGAAAAAAAACTTTTTATTTTTAAGGATATATCAAAAAAAGTAACAAGATTCATATACTTATAAGAATCACTATATGCGCTGTCTTTTTGCTGTTCTTTTATGGATCGTTTCTGGAGCATCTCTACCAAGAGTCCAACAGTAGTCTGCAAGCATGGAAGGATTCCACTTTCCCTGGTACCTTTTTTCCATTGTTGAAATATCCTGATGAAAACGTTCGCCGTGCTCATCACTTACGGCTCCGCAATTGTCAGGAAAAAAGTCCAGGTGTGAGTGTAGGAAATGTATCTTAAGAGACATATTACAGCTCATCTATTGATACGATGACAGGATATTTTTGACAAGGGTTTTATAGTTGTCAGCTTTTCTATTGCCCAAGAAATTAGTGACCACGGAAATCATTCCAAGCAGTTTTTTCAATACCTGTTAAAGTGTTTTCAAACTGTGTATCTTTCAAAATATTTCGAATCTGTGGCCCAACAAAAATACCTTCTTTAACCTTTGCCTCACTTAGTCTTGGAAATTTCTGTCACAGGTATTGAAAAGCTGACCCATCTCTATCTAATGCCTTGACAAAGTTTTTCATTAGGCCCAACTTGATATGCAGTGGTGGTAATAAAATTTTTTTCGAATCTACTAATGGCATATGCTGTACATTCACACAGAAAACAGCAAAACCTTGTGTAGCCTAGCTGCAGCCCAAGTAAAAGTGCAACAACTTTCAAATCGCCACAAATATGCCATTGGTGCTCATCGTATTTTATGCATGTCAATAGGTACTTCATATTGTCATATGATTCTTTCATGTGAACTGCATACCCTACAGGAAGAGATGGTAAAATATTTCCAATATGCAATAACACGGCCTTTAAACTCAATGTTGAACTGTCTATAAACAATCTCCATTCTTCTGGGTTATAGTTTATATTTAAAGCCGCCAGTAAGCCGTTAATGTTACTGCAGAAAACCAAGTTATTCTCCATATTGAAAAATGGTTCTAAGTCTTTGTGGCGTTTACGAAAAACACATACCGAAACATTGTCTTCTAACAAGTTCCACTGCTGCAGTCTTGATCCAAGTAACTCTGCCTTACATTTTGGAAGTTCTAAATCTCTTACAAGATCATTTAATTCTGACTGTGTTATTTTGTGCGGTTGGTGGCATGACGTGCTCGGTATAAAATCAGGATCTCTTGACGTTGATGGCTTATCTTCTTCCTGACGAATCACTCGATCGCCATGATCTGATTCGTTTTCTGATTCGCAAGTGTAGGATTCTGGGGGTTTTGGAATAGGATTTTCGTCACTGTGAGGCACAGGTCTCATCGCAGATGGTATGTTTGGGTAGTTAATAACCGATTTTTTTTTCTTGGACATACCTGTGGCTTGTCCAACACAAGGTACCATGCAAAAGTAACAACCATTAATATGATTTGTAGGCTCTCTCCAAACCATTGGGACAGCAAAGCGCATAGACCGTCTTTTGCCATTTAACCAGCTCCTCAGACTTGAAGCACATGTATTACAGCAGATGTGGGGTGCCCACTGTTTGTATTGATCACCTAGTTTACAACCGAAATAAAGCTGATATGCCTTTGTTATTAGTGGAGTAATAGACCGTCTCTGAGACGCAAAAGTCACATCACCACACACGTAACAAAACTGATCTGGATTATTTACACACTTTCGAGACATCTTGCATGAAAGCTGTCAGCCAACTGAGGAAAAAATGGCTAATATAAAACAATATAATGTACACGTATGTATAACGTAACACAATCATGCCGATTACATCATCTTTCCTTGCCGAATGTAAAATTGTAGCACGTGCATTCTTGTGAATTACAATATATTAACACTGTCACAGCAGGAACACATATAATTACCGTATCTCTAAAACTTGAACTAATCTTGAAAAAATAAGTTTCATTCCGGTTTTAGCACATTAAAAATAGTAATATTTATGAGAAAAAAAGTAATATCACAAATGCCGACCGAAGAGCATTAAGAAGAATAATCGTGAAAAACAGGCGTGTCAATTATTTACAATTAAGTGCTCTGTGGAGTGACGCTGTTGGAAGGAGAATTTCGAGGTCCACAACTCATAGAGTGGCCCACAAACTGGGATATAACACTTGCAAGGTAAGTTTTCTTATAAAAAAGTGAAGTAAAAACCCTAAAGTTGCACAACTTGTTTATAGGCCAAAGAAAAGCCACTATTGACTCCACTGCAAAAGAAAAATCGGCTTAGATGGGCTAAAGAACATAGACAATGGACACCTCAACAATGGTGTGCAATACAATGGACTGATGAGGCCCGATTCGAAGTTTGTGTTGGTGACAGTCGCAGTAGAGTTATTCGCAAAAAAAATGAAGCATTCCATGTTGACTGAGGATAAAAGTGAAATTTCCAGCATCCATTATGGTCTGGGGCAGTATGTCATCAAAGGGAGTAGGAAAACTACATTTTATCGATGGAAATGTGGATACAAACAAATATTTGCCAATTTTAGAAGAATCGCTTTTACCAGTGATGGAAGAATGTTTGACATCCGGCCAAGATTTTGTGTTTCAGCAAGATGGTGCAGCGTGCCATACCTCAAAAAAGGCTATAAAATGGATGGAAGAAAATAATGTACCACTTTAGAAATGGGTTTCTAGCAGTCCAGATCTGTCACCCACTGAAACTTTGTGGCACGAGATGAAAAATATTCTACGACAACATCCTGCTCGTACAATCACCGAACTGAGATAAAAGCTTCAAGAAATATGGGATTGTTTTACACCAAATTTTTGCCAAAACTTAGTTAATACTATGCCCCAAAAAATTTCAGCTGTAATAAAAAATAAAGGTGATGTTACCTAATGGTAATCTTTCAATTTTATTCGCACATTGTTTATTTGTTCAGAATGTTCTATTAGTTATAGGTCTAAGTGATTTTAAATATGTATTTTTTTATACTGGAGTGTATCTAAAATGTTTTTGAGAATAGTTTCGTCATGTTTAGTTTATAGAGGCATATTTTGGTACAAATCTTGAAGTGGGCCAACTGAAGTGGGGAGGGGCTCGTAGTTACCTTAAGTTTGGAGAGATTTGCAAAAATCCAAGCAAGACACAAGAAGTGTGCAACGTCGACAAGAGTTTGTTACGAACTTGGACAATCTGTTTGATATTGCGCATGCCGATGACCTTCAAGTGATGAAAATAATTGAAAGGCGTGTTTCAGTCAAAGATCGACTAATTGACTACAAGCCCTGACATTAAAATGTTTTGTTTTGTGAGAGGTGGAAAAGTGTGGCTCTTGAGACAATACAGATTTATACTGAAAAGCTATCATGCTTGAATATTCGAGAGACTAATAAACTGCTAGAATTTTATCGACAGGAATTGACCAAAGAAGTTGCTAGATACGACTATCGAGAATTGAAAGAACTTGAAATAATATGCCTTGTGAGCTACTGAGCTCACGGGACTCCAAACTGTGAACATCTTCTGAACAACAACCAACATAACATTGACCGAAGCTCCTTGACACATCGCTGATCTTCTGACAGCTCTGAGTTTTTTCCTTCTACCGACTTTGCCCTAGAATCTACCCAATTTCAACGACACTGTATACTGGTTTCGTCTTTTTCCGTACATTACGTGTACTTACCAGTAGCTCAAATAGTATTCTCCACCATTGGCAAAAACTTGTGCGCCAATGAAAAGTATGCACATAATTACCAAATGAACAGTACCACCTCCTGCTTTGAAGTATTTCCAGTAAGTACTTGGTTTCACATTTCCACTCTCTTGTCCTTCCTTGTCCAGGTATTGCTCTTCAAATACTTCTTCTAAAGCTATTTCTGAATTTTGCCTTGATTTTACCTAAAAATAGTCGAAGTATGTTGAATGCACAAAAGGTGAAGTTAAAAAAATCGTAACTGCTGTTTCTTTTTATTAAAGGTTTCATACAAGGCGATTCTAGAGAAGCGTAACATAGTTATGCTAATATAGATCATGAGCTTTTATGTGCTAAATTGAAGTTTTTTGGTTTTTCAGACATATCTCTAATGTTTCTTATAACATATCCTTCAAATCGTAAACAAGTAGTAGAGATAGACAATACTATATTCAGTCCGATTGATATAACCTCAGGTGTCCCTCAGGGTTCAGTTTTAGGGCCTCTGTTGTACTCGATTTATACTAACCGATGATATAAGAGCTTTAATAGTAACACTTTACATACTTCAATCAATGAGCTTAATGATGGCTTGGAGCCAATAGTAGGATACTCAAATAGTAACAATCTTAAGCTAGATAAGGATAAGTGCTCAGTGATGCATTTTTTGTCCTGCTGTCAAACGTAACACTTTATTGAATTCTCTTGATGTAGCTGCGAGATTGTTGCTGAAATTGTTTTTAAACAACAGTGAAGGGGACACATAGTCGACGAATAAAAAACGGGACTGATGAGGTTCGATTGGGACGGAATTACTTTATTATTAAATGACAAATCATTTTGAAAGGTTCTTTTTTAATTAAACGTTGATTGATTTTAGAAACAATTTCAGCAACAATCTCGCCGACTTAGTAAGTAAATATTTTTCTCCTAATTGTAATTTGTTGCTATTGTCAATAATTGTTTCCAGCTCCAGATGATGAAGACATAGATCTTCGAAAGTTTAAGAGTTTAAGTTATAAGAGTGTACTTTTGCAATAGTTTGCCATCTACCCAAATAAATTAAAGGATATCTTCTCCTAACAGTTAAGGCAATTAACTATGAATACTATATACAGGGTGTCCGCAAAGTTGGGGTTTTCCTTTACACGACGTGTGATGTCTTAAGGGAACTGAGATAAAGGGCTCTGCAACATCAAAAATATCTGAATATCGCCCTGTAGCCGCGACATCACCGACTGGTACAAGGTCACTGGTTCAACCCGACGACAGAACTGGGTCGGGGTCAATGTGTCTGCAACCTTCAACCGACGGTTACGGTCACGCGTGTAGAGGTAATCGCGTAGACGAGAATCCCTCAACAAGCACTAGAGATGTGGCTAGAGAAGTGAAAGTATCAAAAAAATAAAGTGTGGCAAACGCTGCGTGAAGAGGGGCTGTATCCGTTTCACGTCCAACGTGTACAAGCCCTTCAACCTGACGATTTTCCAGTAAGAGTGGGGTTTTGTGAGTGGTTGTTGCATCAAAATGACAATAATCCGGACTTTTTGAAGTGCATATTGGTGACAGACGAATCTACGTTCACGCGTAATGGGGTGAATAACTTTCGCAACACTCATGTTTGGTCAGTAGAAAATCCGCACGCTGTCCGTCGGGCACATTTTCAACAAACATTTTCGGTGAATGTTTGGGCTGGCATGGTGAACGGTATGCACATTGGACCATTTATTCTCCCAAATCGATTGGACGGGATGCAATACCTAGACTTTTTGCGCAACATTTTGCCTTCCTTGTTAGAAGATGTGCCATTAAGTGTAAGACAATCAACGTGGTTTCTGCGTCTGCTCGGTAGCGCATCAGCTGATTTCATTTTCTGTTGGAGCGGTATGATTTCGGGCAGAGACGTACTTAGCCCTTCTCGTCAACTGGAGAGTGAGTACTTTTTCCTTTATTTTTTTTTTACTTGGTCGCCCTCGTTTCACTACACATTACCTTTGCTATTTCAAGGGTAGTTGTTTCTGAAAAGGAAAACCCCAACTTTGCGGACACCCTGTATATATATATATGTATTTATATACATTATTCCCCTTTACACGTGATGTGTATGAATTACAATTCTGCAAGTAACCGGGTTGATATATTTAACTGCGGAATTGCAGACATAAAAAATACCATTAAGTAACCAGCATGTATCTGTTCACTTTATAGTCTATTACTTATTATTGTCTTTTATATCTATGTTATCTTCTGTGTTTCCTCACCGTGTAATTGGTATTTACTGTAGGGTGTTGTAATGAATAAAATACAATAAAAAATAAAATAAACAAAATTTGTCGGATCAGTTGTGAAACACCTTGTATATTCGGTCGGTCACTGATAACTATACCAGGTGTGTATCTAAATTATTTATAAATATACCGTAATAAACACGTTTTTTGTAATTGTATATTTGGAAAGACCTTTCCAGATTGAGATAGGATTTTGATCTGCCAGTTTGCGTAGTTTTTCAGTGCATTTTGGAAAGAGGATAGAAAAGTACATAAACTTTGTCAGGATTCTCAAAAGTTGTAAATAGAAAATCCCGTATATTTTTATACCATCAGATCCAAAGGTTCTTGTGACCAGATTTCATACTGCTTTACTAGAACGCTTATCTGATTATACATAAGAAAATATGTGTTCCATTGAAAAACAAACATGTACCTCGGAATTGTGCAACATCCTGTATATCTCCACATAATTAAAAAATACACACTTATAAGGTGTCAGTCTTGCATGCGCAAATCATTTTCGATCATCTTTCACAGTTTTTCCAGCAAACTACTTACCATTTTCTTTGGACATCCTGTATATATTGTATGTGCTTAAGTGATTTTTATTAAATATGTCAAGTCTACAATAAATCTGAGTTAGTTTCCGTAAAATAGTGCAAATATATACAGGGTGACTTTTAAGTTGAGTCATTAATTTTCAGATAATGATTGTAGAAGGAAGATGAACCAAAATATGTGTGTAAAAATGTTACCTTGTTTTATAAATTTTCCTCCCGACAAGTATTTCAGTGCGGACCTGTATTTGATCGTGCGGTCTTGGAGCACCGGCATGCCCTCCCCTGTGAGGTCTTAAGTCACCTGATTCACGAGCCCTTTGTACTACATTAACAAAGGCACGAGTGGTTGGTTGCACTCGATTGGGAAACCGATTCGCACAAATCCGTGATGCCGCGGCAGCATTTTGTAAAGACTCCCCCCCCCGTAAATAAGAATCATGTCCACAAGTTCAGCATTTTCTTAAACATGTGCCATTTTTTATTTCGTTTGAGCCACGCAACAAACAGCACTATTCACTCACGCGTTACCGACTGACGAAAAACATCGTGATGAACGTTTCAAATTCTTTCGCTTTTTTGTTTCCGATGCGATGAACCGATAAGGCGGATTATATCCGTTGTTGCCAAACACGAGCACATAATATTATTGAGACAGGGCGGTACTCAAACTTCCAAAGGGCTATAACTTTGTTACTTTAATTTTACCAGAAAAATGTTAAAGGAAAAAAACATTTCTTTTGATCAGATCTACTCACTGTTAAAATAAATGACTCAACTTCGAAGTCACCCTGTATATATATAGAGAAGATGATCATGCGGAGAAAGGTCCACAGTAGCCAATGGGTGCTTAGGCCTTAGGCCTTCGTGGTAGTTGAAGTATATAAAAGAAAACAAATCGTTCTTACACATACCTTCTTCTTTTGTTCTTCAGCCTCTTCAGCATTATGCTCTTCTAGCAACTTCGTGAAATTCAAGCCACTGCTCTTCAACTCTGCGTATTTCCCTTGCATCAGAATTTCACCGTCGTTCAATACGACTATCTTGTCCGCATTGTGTAGGTACTGCAACTGATGCGTTACCAAAATGCGGATTTTGTCTTTGAGAAATCTTCGAATGCACTTTTCGTACAGATGTTTTCCAACGTTAGCGTCCACAGCTGACAGAGGGTCGTCAAGCAGATAGATGTCTGCTTCTTTGTACAGGCAACGGGCAAGGTTTATTCTCGCTTTTTGGCCGCCGCTCAAGGACTTGCCTTTTTCACCTACGAATCAGATACGAATTAGGGACCGATCAAAGGTCATGTGTTACTAGTAGGAACTTCGGTTTCGGATATACAACTACGAATGGCGAGGTACTGTAACTCGGAACCTATCCGTCGCAGAGGCTTGCGCCAAAAAAAGTTCCGTCTAAAACGGCCAAGAAGGCTTAAATGCAATCTTGAATATCAAAAAGTCATGTTTATTAACCTAACAAAAAATACCTGCTCTTCAAAGTCGAGGATAATGTGAACTCTTTGTGGTCAACAATTTTTGCTGTATCTCTAGGAATAAAGTGGTGGGGGTTTTCCGTAAAAGCACCCTGTTTCTTCGAGACAGCTGAGCCGATGACTTTAACAAATTTGGGCTAGTTGTATGGAGCTAATTTTGGGCTACGAACGTTATAATATATACAGGGTGTCCCAGAAGTCGACTTCAAGCCGAAACTGGGTGATAGGCAAAGTCATAACAGCTATTAAAAAATATTTAAAAAATTTTTATGTGTGTGTTTTGAAAATTATAGGTCTTTGAAAAAGATATAGAAATTTTACACCCTACGGCAGTCTGTCAACTCCTGTTACTACAAATCTTAACTTTTTTTGGATTTTATTTTTACAATGTAATGATGAATAATGCATCTTCAAACTGGTGTCTCAACCTTACTGCCAACTTTTCTCGTTCAGGAAAAATTGCCACTTATTTCCCAACCAAGTATTCCAAAGTAAAACTAACTGGCTGTACTGGAAAAAAATGTACTACGAGAGTTTGGCAAGTAACCTTAAAAGTTGGTGCATTTAATAACGATTCCAAAATGGTATAACACTTAGAAGATTACTCGTTAACTTATGCACAATTTAAAAAAGATCGGGTTATTAAACGAGCGAATCCACGGTTATTAACAAACTCAGCTGCTTCCAATAGTCTTTGCCGTAGCTCAGCTACATTTTGAATCGGCTTGAAATACACTTTTTCTTTTACAGTTCCCCAGTAAAAAAATCTAAAGGATTCAAATCAGGTGATCGGGCTGGCCACGGTATTGTACCAGACCGCCTTATCCATCTGCCTGGAAAGTTTTGATCGAGATACTCTCTCACTGAGAGTGCATAGTGCGCTGGGCAGCCATCATGCTGAAACCACATGTCCCTGTCAATACTCAGTGGCACGTCCACCAATAAATTTTGTACATGATTTTTCAAAAAATCCAAATAAACTTCAGCAGTCAAAGTCTCTGGGAACTCAAACGGGCAAATTATTTTACCATTTCAAATTCCTGTCCAATGGTTTATCTTGAAGCGATGTTGAGATTTATCTTCTCTCATCAAATGTGGGTTTGCTACGTGCCACTCGTGTAAGTTATGCAGGTTCATGTACCCATCTTTCTTAAATGTGGTCTTATCTGACCATAAATTTTTTTCAAAGAACCGTGGATCTTCCCTGTGTCTTTCTAACATTGTGCGACAAAAAGCAACTCGGGGCTCATAATCCCGGGGCAGAAGAGCTTGAACACGCTATACGTGGTATGGATGGAGCACGTTTTTTGCAAGATTCTATGGGCTGTACTTTTGGGCGCACCTGTGTTTAGTTCTATTGCACGCACTGAAGTACTCGGGTCTTCTTCGACAGCTCCTAGCACCACGTCTTCGTAAGGAAGGAAAGATCTTCCCTCACCGTGTGATTGGTTTGGTAGTTGGCCCTCTGAGAACAGTAAGCGGTGCACATTTGTGAACACTCGATGATCTGGATGACGAGCTGCATTCGGGTACCTCTCACAGTAAAGTCTCGTTGCAGCACTAGCGTTGTATCTGCATTCCCCATAAATGAGGTGCATGTTAGCATATTCTTGTACGGTGTACACGGTCATAGCGGCACTGCACAATCACACTATCAAAGATAGTCTAAGGAAAGCAAATGTTGTTTTGAAGAGCAATTAAACAGTCCAAATCCAAATCACAAGCGATCAACAGTCCAGTTCACGAATCCAAAATTAGTAACAGTACGAAATCAACAAGCACGAACATGTAAAGATGCGCAGTAAACGAAGGAGTACTGATCGGTATCAAAGTGTGCAATAGCAAGTCAGTGATGTGCTTCATCCATACCACATACAGCGTGTTCAACCTCTCCTGCCCCGGGATTATGAGCCCCGAGTTGCTTTTTGTCGCACAATGTTAGAAAGACTCAGGGAAGATCCACGGTTCTTTGAAAAAATTTCATGGTCGGATGAGACCACATTTAAGAAAGATGGGTACATGAACCTGCATAACTTACACGAGTGGCACGTAGCAAACCCACATTTGATGAGAGAAGATAAATCTCAATATCGCTTCAAGATAAACCATTGGACAGGAATTTTAAATGGTAAAATAATCGGTCCGTTTGAGTTCCCAGAGACTTTGACTGCTGAGGTTTATTTAGGTTCTTTGCAAAATCATTTAGAAAATTTATTGGAGGACGTGCCACTGAGTATTTACAGGGACATGTGGTTTCAGCATGATGGCTGCCCAGCGCACTATGCACTCTCAGTGAGAGAGTATCTCGATCAAAACTTTCCAGCCAGGTGGATAGGGCGGTCTGGTACAATACCATGGCCAGCTCGGTCACCAGATTTGAATTCGTTAGATTTTTTTACTGGGGAACTGTAGAAGAAAAAGTGTATTTCAAGCCGATTCAAAATGTAGCTGAGCTACGGCAAAGACTATTGGAAGCAGTTGAGTTTGTTAATAACCGTGGATTCGCTCGTTTAATAACCCGATCTTTTTTAAGATGTCGAGCGTGTATTGCGGTTGAAGGAAAACAGTTTGAGCATTTGCTGTAAAGGTAAATCATCAGCAGCATTTTGACGCCCACTGTTGTGCAAACAGTTATCCTTAAGGGTCCTTGTGCGTTTTCATAATCGCTGTTTAATTAGGAAATTTTGAAATATTTTCATCAGTTTTTCTTCAAATAAAAAGTGTGCATAAGTTAACGAGTAATCTTCTAAGTATTATACCATTTTGGAATCCTTATTAAATGCGCCAACTTTTAAGGTTACTTGCCAAACTCTCGTAGTACATTTTTTTCCAGCACAGCCAGTTAAAGTTGAGCAAAGTTTTACTTTGGAATACTTGGTTGGGAACTAAGTGGCAATTTTTCCTGAACGAGAAAAGTTGGCAGTAAGATTGAGACACCAGTTTGAAGATGCATTATTCATCATTACATTGTAAAAATAAAATCCAAAAAAAGTTAATATTTGTAGTAACAGGAGGATATTTTTTTCAAAGACCTATAGTTTTCAAAACACATGCATAAAATTTTTTTAAATATTTTTCTGATAGCTATTATGACTTTGCCTATCACCCGGTTTCGGCTTGACGTCGACTTTTGGGACACCCTGTATATATATATATATATATATATATGTATATATATATATATAATATAATATTTGAGGTTTTGTTAGTTTCACATGTGTCAAACCAATTAAATGCATTGATATGACTTTTTTTATGAAAAAGTAGCTAAATGATGTCTAAATAAGCTTCCGAAAACCATATCTCGATATCTGGGAGCTTTCCTAATGTCTGGAAAGAAGCAATAATTCTTCCTCTAGCCAAATTAAAAAATCCCATAACTCTTGATCGTTTCAGCATACTGTGTTTCTTTTCAAATATATTAGAAAAAGCTGTTTATCTCCAACGAATTGAATATTTAGAGATGAACAATTTACTTCCTGTTCATCAGTCTGGATTTCGTGCTGGACGCAGTACAACTTCTTCACTTCTCCATTTGACAGACAATATCTTAAATAATATGGATAAACATATTAATACAGTTTTAGTTATGTCCGACTTCTCTAAGGCGTTCGACACTGTTAACCATAAAATTTTGTTGAGTAAGTTAAGTATATTGGACAGTCTGACATTCCGCTTAAATTTTTTGAAAATTACTTAACTAATCGTAAACAAAAGGTGAAGATAGTTAGAGGCGTCTCATCTTCTGTTGTCGTTTCTTCATGTGTCCCTCAGGGCTCTGTCTTAGGTCCTTTACTGTATTTGATGTATACTTTTGATTTACATTCATGTATTCAGCATTGTGCTATACAAACTTACGCGGATGATACGCAGCTTTCTTTTCGGTTTGACTTCTCTCATCTGGATGAAGTGTCATATAAGATCTTACCAACATCACTGATTTTTGTAAAAGACACATGTTGAAGATTAATCCGAATAAGAGTACTTGCATACTTTTTTATCCTAAACATTTGCATAATAAAGTAAGGGACAGAATTACATTGAGCGTCAACAACGAGCACATTCCTATTGTGTGTTGTGTATCGAAGTCCACCTACATCAAATTAAGACTGCTATATGCTAATAGATTCATTTTGAACTTCAAAACGCGTTAGAAGCTACAGTATATTCAGATAAGAGATCGACCGGATGTAAACAAAAGGTTCGGGTGATTTTCACGCTAACGCCGCCGTCTCGACGTAAAACAGGAGCCCTCATTGGTCAATTCGCAATTAAATGCCTATGCCGAGCGGCAGAGCAGTCGTATCAAGGCAGAGTCACATTCAAATTCAGACGTGTTACGTATGTAGTGTGCATCATTGCAATTTGATATTTCTTTGGACGTTTTCGTTTGTTATCTTATTAAGTTGTTGAGTTTGTCGTTGTTATTGTTATACCTTGTTATTGATTGTTATTGTTATCAACTGCTTGCGCAAAATGCCCAGTAGTACAGATACTGCCGATGAAGTTGTAAACTCCTGTAGTCCACCTAGGAAACGCTCTAAAAAAAGACACCTGAGTGCAGAAATGAAAGAGGTCATTTTGAATATATATAAGATCGGGCGCGAGGAGAACGAGGCATCAACCATCAAAGAAATTGTTGTGAAGGTTTCTCACAAAGTTGGGGTGTGTCGCGCATCAGTGTTTAATGTGTTAAGACAATACAAAAAAAATCACACCTTTTCTGAGCCAATGACCAGTAAACATCGCAAAAGTATTGTTAAATCATTGGATGAAGCTGATAAGCATGCGATTAGGAGGAAAGTGCATGAATTCTTCTTTAGGAATGAAATACCTACTATAGATAAAGTACTGCAGGAGGTAAATGGAGATACATATACAACGTTGCCAAATTTCAAACGATCAACTTTCCATGCGTTACTGAAGCATTTAAATTTCAAATGGAAAAAACGGGGTCGTAATAGTTTACTACTGGATAGAGAAGAAATTGTGCTATGGAGGAGGGATTATTTAACAAAAATTGGGAAATATAGAAATCAAAACAGGAAGATTTATTACCTTGATGAAACGTGGGTAAACGCAGGACACACTACAACTAAAGTATGGGTTGATGATTCTGTAACTTCATCCAGGAGGGCCTTTCTAGATGGACTGTCCACCGGATTAAAAAATCCAGCAGGTAAATACGAGTAATAGACAACAATCGGATGTTTTTCAAACCTTGGGAACAAGGTTCTAAACATTAATTCCAGGGGGCAGATAAAACATATTACAAGTAACAAAACTTTTATAACTTTCGATAAAATGCGTGGATGTTTTATTGTCATTTTCATTTGTTAGAACTTTTTTAAGCTATGTTTTTATGTGTTTTCGATATTTCAATAGTTTTTTAATATAATCTTAAAAAATGTCGAATATTATAAACTTAAAAAAAGTGTTACTAAGTTTCATATTGTGTACCGTTCCTAATATTTCTAATCATTTTAATTCATACTTTAAGCTTTATAAAGTTATAATTTGTTAATATTAATATTTGCGCGTATTTCAGGTTCCTGATCATTCATTTTTTAAAGGTTTATAACTTTAATTTAAATTGTGAAGCGCTGAATAATCATACGACGTTCAATATATAGCAATCTGATACTCATGTCTCAATGTTTTTTCTCTGAATGTGATGAAAACATTTGAAAAAGGTTCGCTTATTGAAATAAATCTACACCAGTTAGTACTTCGATTTCCAGGTAAAGGGAAAAGGCTCATTATCTGCCATATTGGCAGTGAGGATGGATTTGTTGTTGACGGTCTGTGGTGCTTTGAGTCTAAGAAAACTGGAGATTACCACTTAGAGGAAAACGCAGTAATTGTGTTGGATAATGCGCCTTATCATTCTCGAAGAATGGAGAAGGTCCCAACAACGGCTTCAAGGAAAGTTGATGTTCAAAATTGGCTCCGCTCGAAAAATATCAACTTTGAAGAAGCAATGCTGAAAGTACAATTATTAAGAATTGTCAAGGATCACAAGGTGGAATATCAAAAATACGCCATTGACGAAATGGCAGCAAGTCAAAATAAAACTGTGCCCCGTTTACCTCCATACCATTGCGAGCTCAATCCCATTGAGCTCATATGGGCAGAGGTTAAAAATTATATAGCTAAGCACAATACAGCTTTTAAATTTTGTGACCTCAAAGGACTTTTCAAAGAAGCACTAGAATTAATAACAGCGCAAAAATGGGAAAACGGTATTAAGCACGTGAAAGACAAAGTTGAAAAGAGAATGTGGGAACTGGACAATACTTTAGAGGAACAAGTCGAGCCATTCATTATTGACGTTGGTGCTTCAGGCAGTAGCGATGATGAAAGCTCATCAAGCTCATCTTTCCAATAAAAGATGTCGTTCATCAAATTCGGTAAGTTATAAGTAATTATAAAGCTACTGTATTTTTTAATTAATTATTGACATTTTTGAACCCATTTTGGCAAAACCTATTCAAGAATCTACTTTCTGACAATGTTCAACCATGCACATTTTTTTACGTTTTGAACGTTTTAATTTGGTTACATATTTACCTAGAAATCAAAAAATATACTAATCAATATTCTAAAAGCAATTTTAAGAGATATACGATTATTTTTAATTTAGGCTAATTTAAACGCCATTTTGAGATTATATTCGACTGTATTTCACCAAACATCAGGCGGCATCCGAAGCTGGAAATCGAAGCGAAAATTTTGAAACCCTTATGTATATTTACATCATTATATATTTCTTACCCCACCCCCACATGATCCTATATCCATCACCAATCGTATACACATCGAATTGTGCTAATTTACTACAAAGTTACGCAAAGCAGCATCTACTATCTAAAATATGTACTGCGTGACTCTTAATACGTCCCTGCCGAATGTTACAGCGTTCGATGATCACGTGGCCTTGTTTATGTCCGGTCTATCTCTTATCTGAATATACCGTAGTAGAAAGTTTGATAATGTCCAGCCTCAACCACGCTTTAACTTTATACTATCCTTGTTTTGACTCGATGAATCGGTGAAGGATCCAAAGAATACAAAATAACTGTTGTAGATTTGTGTATGGTCTTCGAAAATATAGTCACGTCTTCTCTAAGAACAAGGAGTTGAAATGGCTGAAAATGGATCAACAATTTGAATATAGTCTCAAGATATTTGTGCATAAGATATTGTGTACTAAAAAGCCCATCTACCTCCATAGTAAATTTGTAACTAGAGGAATCATTAATCTTAGAGATCTGAGCCGTAATAATAATCTGACAATGCCTTTGCACTACACCGCATTGTTTCAAAAACGTTTCACTTTCAATGCTGTGAGGTTATACAACTCAAAACCGACCCTGCCTGGAGAAGCACGACCTGTCAATCACCTCGTATACTATCAATTTAACTGCTATAGGTATTAGTACAAAACATATAATCTTAGATATTACCTACAAGAGTTCTATCTCCGTAAGGAAACAGCTCGAAGTCCGACTTCAACGCGCATACTTCCACTATCCTCTTGTAGCGATCTTCATGGTACGGAGATCCAAACAGAATATTATTCCTGACTGTATCGCAAAACAACCATGGTTCTTGGGAGCAAAAGGAAATCTCTCCGACTACGTCTATCCGTCCCGATTTCCGAGGTAACTCGTTCAACAACAAGCTCAGTATGCTGCTTTTTCCACTTCCTACTGGACCCACTATCGCTACCAATTGTCCTGGTGATACCTCGAGGCTGATGTTGTTCAACGTGTCTTCGGTAGAATCACCCACCCAAGTGGCGTATACTTTTTCAAGCACGATCTTCGGAGGTTCGTCATCTCTTTTTATCACATTCATCTTAGTGTTGGTCACACCGTTAGCAACTTTATCTTTCTTTCCTTTCTCGCTCATCTCTAAAGGATCTTCTTCTACGTTTTCTTCGAGACTAAGGATTTCTTGCACCCTGTTTATCGAGACGTGGACTTCGGCGATGCTGGACATACTAAGTGAGAATAGTATCGTTATGACGGTTCTCAAGGCGTTGTAAATGACGGTGATTGCGAAGACTTTCTCGGCGGTGATGTAGTTGCCTTGGAAGACGTAGGCTAAGATCGTGATGAAGATGGCCGTACGGGAGACGAACGACTCGAACGAGTAGAGGAAGGATAACAAGCAAGAGTGCGAACGGATGACTTTCATTTCTTGCCTGGAAATAAAATTTATTTGTTAGTTACCGAAGTATGCATAATGAGTGACAAAACAGGTAAATACCTACGTATACTAAGTGATATATAAATCCGAACACCCAGTTTAAATGGTTTTATTTTAATTAAATTTTGTATAAGTACTTAATGAAGCATAATAAGTAAATGATACAAATTTCAAAATGATTGCACTGCTTTAAAGCCCTTTGACCTTTAATAAACTGTGGATGCACCCTGATATGCTACGCATCCTCCAATGCGCCTAGGCATGCTTCTGATCAGGTGGTCAATGTCCTCCTGTGGTATCTCATTGCAGGCAACCACCAACTCCTCTCGAAGTGCTTCTAGAGTCTGAGGAGGACGTTGCAAATTGAGCAATCTCCTACCCATCATATCCCACACGTGCTCAATTGGGGATAAGTCGGGAGATCTTGGTGGCCATGGTAACAATGTGACATCATTAAAAGAAGTCTATTGTGACTCTTGCAACATGTTGAAAAGTTGGATCCGCCAGGGTGTCAAGATAGGGTAAAAGATGGGGTTCTAGAACTTCGTGGATATAACGCTGCGCGTTCATGTTACCTCTGATGAAGATTGAAGGTGACCTGGAACCATAAGCTATAGCACCCCAAACCATAACTACAACAGTGTGATGAACATATCTTTCAACAAAAAACTGTGGATTCCTCCTTTCACCACGTCGCCTTCTAACCCTGGCACGACCATCGTGCATGCCTAAACAAAATCGAGACTCGTCACTAAAGGCAATAGTGTTCCATTCCTGATCCGAGAGTGACCGTTGTCTGCACCACTCAAGGCGATTACGTCGGTGTTCTCGAGTTAAAGGGAGGACCCAGTGTGGCCGGTATGAAAACAAGCCAAAACTTCTCATTCATCGGTAAACACTTCGCATGCCAATAGGTCTTCCGTGTTCTGCAAACCATTCATTTGCAATGGACCTGGTAGTGGAGAAACGGTCCCTTAAGGCCAATAATCTTAAGCGGCGACCTTCACGGTCTGTTGTTCTACGGCGGCGTCCAGTGCCCCTTGCTCTTTGCGTACGGCCTTCTCGAAGCCATGCCTGACAACACCTAACCACAGTGTCTACACTTCTTTGCACTCTAACTGCAATTGCCCGAAAAGAAGGTCCCACTATACGGCCCCTATCAAACTCATTAAGTTGACGAAATCGTACAGGTCTCCGTACTCTGGGCATCGTAACCGATCGTAAAGGATGTCAAGAACCAAAATCCGCCAACGTTGATTCTTTACTGCGGCTGAAATATTCATTTTTAGAGCATTAGTGAATTAAAAAAAGCAGTATAAAAACCGGAATGTCCAACTGATAAGGCTGAACATTTTTTCACTTGTTATTTACAGTGAGATAAATACATTCACCAACTTTAATTAAAATAAAACCATTTAAACTGGGTGTTCGGATTTATATGTCACTTAGTATAATAATGTGTTGAGGATCCACGATTTCTTATACACTCATTGACACGCCTGAGCATCGTGCTGATAAGGTGGTCGACATCCTGTTGGGTATCTCATTTCAGGCTACTGCAAAGTCGTGAGTACAAGCTGATGAAGTCTGGAGGGCGATGCAAATTCAAGAGCCTGCGACATATCGTATCCCATACATGTTCAATTGGAGATAGGTCAGGCGATCGTGCTGGCCAAGGTAAACGGTTGATGCGATGTTGATCCATGAAGGTTGTGAGGTATTTGTTTCTCCAGATTGTATTGTTGAGACATCCTGCTGCTCCGTTCGCCATGTTCACTTGTTTTTGTACTTCTTCAATTTTCCATAGCTTGACAGTTTGATTCCCAAGTATTCCGTTTCCATCACTTGTTCTATTATTTTTTTATTTACGACCAGTTTACATCGTCTCGGTTCCGCTGATATCACTATCGATTAAGTTTTCTCTGTTGAAATCACCATGTTGTGTATGAGCGGCGTATCTTCGAATTCTTTAATTAATCCTTGTAGGTCATCTTCATTTTCGGCTATTATTATGGCGTCGTCGGCGTAGCATATTATCTGCATTTCCTTTTTTCCCATCCTATATCCTCTTCTTTTTTTAACTTTCTTTATGATTTTATCCATTATCAGATTAAATATTAGTGGGCTCAGCGAATCTCCTTTTCTAATGCCAGTTTCATACTTGACAGGTTGCGAGACTTTCCCTTTACGTCATCACATCACCATAGCTATGTTATCTTTATATACAGGGTGTCCGCAAAGTTGGAGTTTTCCTTTACACGACGTGTAGATCTTGAAAACATGAGCAATTTTTCTTAGTACCATATACACCAATGTCTTAAGGGAACCGAGATAAAGGGCTCTGCAACATCAAAAATATCTGAATACCGTCCTGCAGCCGCGACATTCCCGACTGGTACTAGGACACTAGCTCAACCCGACGACAGAACTGGGTCGGGGTCAGTGTGTCAGGTCAGTATGCAACCTTCAACCGACGCCGACGGTTACGGTCACGCGTCTAGAGGTAATCGCGTAGACGAGAGTCCCTCAACAAGCAATAGAGACGTGGCTAGAGAAGTGCAAGTATCAAAAACTAAAGTGTGGCAAACGCTGCGTGAAGAAGGGCTGTATCCGTTTCACGTCCAACGTGTACAAGCCCTTCAACCTGACGATTTTCCAGCAAGAGTGCGGTTTTGTGAGTGGTTGTTGCATCAACATGACAATAATCCGGACTTTTTGAAGTGCATATTGGTGACAGACGAATCTACGTTCACGCGTAATGGGGTGAATAACTTTCGCAACACTCATGTTTGGTCAGTAGAAAATCCGCACGCTGTCCGTCGGGCACATTTTCAACAAACATTTTCGGTGAATGTTTCGGCTGGCATGGTGAACGGTATGCTCATTGGACCATTTATTCTCCCAAATCGATTGGACGGGTTGCAATACGTAGACTTTTTACGCAACATTTTGCCTTCCTTGTTTGCATGCGTCTGCTCGGTAGCGCATCAGCTGATTTCATTTTCTGTTGGAGCGGAATGATTGCGGGCAGAGACGTACTTAGCCCTTCTCGTCAACTGGAGAGTGAGTACTTTTTCCTTTATTTTTTTTTACTTGGTCGCCCTCGTTTCACTACACATTACCTTTGTTATTTCAAGGGTAGTTGTTTCTGAAAAGGAAAACCCCAACTTTGCGGACACCCTGTATATTCTCAATAGTTTTTACTAAACCCAGTGGTATTCCCCTATCGATATGTAAAAAATTCTTAAATTCGAATAAAGATAAGTAGGTGTTTACCTTTTTTTGTCACTCGTTATATAATCAAATATATGATTATATCTCTATATCTGATAGAGTGTACCTATAAATGACGATATTAGTATACCATTGCTTTTAATGTTTTTGATTTTGTCTTCTTCACCTTATTTTATAATCAACCCTCGTACTAAATTCGTACAATCCTTTTTGAAATACTGATTTGTTTTTTATATTGTTTATACAATTTTTTGAATGAAAGTCTAAACATGCTCTAGTAGAATAACTACTCAATTCAACAAAATTTTCTGAATGATTTGGTAGATTATGTTTTTTTTTAACTTGAATATGAAACTTAACAGCAAGTAGATTATGAATTTTTTGATATTCAACCATTGTAGTTCTGCCAGCATAAAATGTGTTCTAATATACAGGGTGTAAACGTTATGGTAGTCAATTAAGTGCCTTATATGGACCAGAATCACCACAATCTTACTAATTTTTATAATCTAATCTAAAACGTTTTTATATTAGGTAATTAACAAATTAATTGAATTAAGTTTATCTAAGTTCAGCCAAAATTTGTAGTCAGCAATTTTAAAACACACATGACAACAGCGCGTAGGCCTTTTATCACTCTTATCGAACCGGCAATCGATCGCAAACGGTAACAGTGGTTAATCGGGCATCGGGCGTGTTGTTTTGTTTTTGTTCGCGTACGTCGTCGTGTTTATTTACAATGTTCTCGAATTCATGTACAAAGAGTGCAGGCCTTGTTCCAGAAGACTATCCTCGCAGACTAACGTTCTGTCAGTAGTTTTTGCACAAATACATTGAAAATCCGGATTTTTTTAAAAACATTCTAGCGACGGACGAATGTACTTTTACGCGAGACGGGATATTAAATTTCCATAATACTCACACGTGGATCCAAGAAAATCCCCATACCATTCGTGAAGGTCATTTCCAACAACGCCAACGTTTTAAAATAAATATTTGGGCGGCTATTCTTGACGATCAGGTAATTGGCCCTTTCGAGTTACCCCCAAAGTTGTCAGGAGAAGGATACCTTAGCTTTCTAGCCAATAAACTACCAGAACTTTTGGAACAGACCTTAGAGAACATGCCATTACAACGGAGTCATAATTTGTGGTTTCTTCATGACAGGGCACCACCACACATTTTGAGAGGCGTCATTCACTATTTGAATGAACATTATCCAAATCGCTGGATCGGTCGAAATGCTCCTGATCCTCGAAAATGGCCAGCAAGATCTGCTGACCTCAATCCGATGGATTTCTGGTATTGGGGAGAGCTTTAAGGGATGGTTAATGGGGCTGGTCCAATAATAACTGAAGCACAACTTGCGGCTGAAATAATAAATGGACAACTTCGAGGACCTAGAGTAAGAAGAAACTGGGTTCGTAGTAATGAAGCTTGTGTGGAAAGTGGAGGACGACATTTTGAACACCTTTAAATACAAAAAAGGTGCAGAGTGGGTTTTAAAAAGAAAAACAATGTATATATCAAAATTGTGTTCCCTATTTATAAGTGGATTTTTTAATACGTTCAATAAACTTTCACACACCAGGTGAAGCGCTGAGGCATTTAGTGGTAATTCCGTTTTTTTTAATTGTTTGATTTTACGAGTACATGATCAAATAATGAAATAACACCTAAGAGCCTAAAATTACAAGCTCCATCTTTATTTACTCTGTGTTCTGTCGTATTTTGCGTCTGGCATTGCGGCGTTGTCAGATTTTATTTCACTTTAAAGTCGCTTTTCTCTAAAAAAATGCCGTTTTGACCCCCATGTTATATGAAGCTTTTTGCTTATTTTAATCCCCTCTATCACCCATTTAAATAATGACTATCGTTTACACCATGTATTTATTTTCATTTAAGATGGTTCTCATAACTTTATTATGTAATATTTGTAAATTTGAAAATACAGTTTCATTTGCAGTGTACAAAACAGTCTTTCAAAATAACAAATAAGGAAGACTTATAGTCTCATTTGGTTGGTTTTTCGGTATTTAGGCCGTCGCAAAACATTTCTACTTGACGTTTCGCCAACACGAGTGGAGATGTTCACAGTTTGGAATCCTGTTAGCTACTGACAGCTCCGCGGTCTTAGCTCGTATTTATAGGTGGCTCGGGTGGTGGGGAGAGCTCTTCAGGAATCCTCGGCCTGGCGTCGCGCTCAGGATGACTCGGCTGTTGTTTTGCCTTTTGGATGACGCAATTTTAGTGTTTCTTAATACTGGTAGCCAGGTTTTGTGTACTTTCAGTGATTCCTCTGTTTTGTTAACGTTGCCCGTGTTTTTGCATCTCTATAGTCTCCCTGTATAATCTAGCATGGTATCCTGGTGTGTTGGCAATGAACAAACTGTGAACATCTTCTGAAAATGCCAACCGGTCCTGACAAGTAAACATATTTTACGACGGCCAAAAACCAACCAAATAACATTGGATGATGTCCGCGGAAGCCTTTCACGTTTCAAGAATGATAGTGCAGTACACATTCTTTTTTAAAATAAAAATAAATAGTGTAGTCATAGTGGACAAGAATCTTGAGAAACTTAAAATACCAAACGTCGGACTCATTCGGAGTGCATTAATCTATGTATTTGATTTACCTTCTTGCAAAAGCAACAACATCTGCGAACGGTTTTTCCCAACAATACATCTTGATAACCTGCATTCCAGATAATATCTCGTTCATCAAACGCACTCGTTCATCGGTTCTTAAGGCAGTTTTTAGTCTTAACACAGAGTTCCTCTTGGCAAGATAGACTGCAAATGAAAATAGGCATTAGTTGAATATCAAAGTGCTTAGGCTTAGGCGATCATGCGATTGGAGGGGGGAGGGCCCAGGAGAAGAATAAAAAGCCTTGTATTGCAATGCAGAGAGGCTCTGGATTATCTAGCAGCGGCATCTGGTATCCTTAGTGTGGGTATCGGGACACGATGAGATAAAGGGCAACACTCAGAAATGGAGAAGTATCTCCAGACATCTCCGTCAGGCACTCATTGTGGGGCACAGCTTATTTCTGGATAGAGCCACGAAATGGTCAGGCACGAATCCAGGGGGGGGGGGGTCATGGGGGTTATTTGTAGCAATTTATTCGATGTTCTTCGTTTGTTTCCAGTGGTGAGTCAGCAGCTTTTTCGTCGATTATTTTTTTCCTCTTCTGACAATTGGAAAACCAGGATTTTCCCATGTCAACTCTTCCCATTTATTCTTAGCCTTCAGAACAAAATTATCGTATGTGCTTTCGCTCCTCTAATCTTTTAATTTTTTTAATGCTTCTCAAATGCACCTTTGAGCCATTATCAAGTCTATTTCTTTCTTTTGCATTTGAACTTGCACGGTACATGACGCTCAATTCTGAATGCCACCATAACAAATTGAAAAAAGGTCCAGTTCATGGAGGAGAGATCTTGCGTTCATTATATATTCGCCAGAAGCTCCCACTCTTCATCTTCTATGCAATTGATAATACATTTAAAAAACTTCTTCCACGATATTATCATGATGCAAATATACTAAGTGACATATAAATCCGAACACCCAGTTTAAATGGTTTTATTTTAATAAAACTTGGTGAATGTATTTATCTTACTGTAAATAACAAGTGAAAACATTTTCAGCCTTATCAGTTGGACATTCCGGTTTTTATACTGCTTTTTTTTAATTCACTAACGCTCTAAAAATGAATATTTCAGTCGCAGTAAAGAATCAACGTTGGCGGATTTTGGTTCTTGACATCCTTTACGATCGGTTACGATGCCTAGAGTACGGAGACCTGTACCATTTCGTCAACTTAGTGAGTTTGATAGGGGCCGTATATTGGGACTTCGGGAAGCTGGACTTTCTTTTCGGGCAATTGCAGTTAGAGTGCAAAGAAGTGTAGACACTGTGGTTAGGTGTTGTCAGGCATGGCTTCGAGAAGGCCGTACGCAAAGAGCAAGGGGCACTGGACGCCGCTGTAGAACAACAGACCGTGAAGATCGCCGCCTAAGATTATTGGCCTTAAGGGACCGTTTCTCCACTACCAGGTCCATTGCAAATGAATGGTTTGCAGAACACGGAAGACCTATTGGCATGCGAAGTGTTTACCGACGAATGAGAAGTTTTGGCTTGTTTTCATACCGGCCACACTGGGTCCTCCCTTTAACTCGAGAACACCGACGTAATCGCCTTGAGTGGTGCAGACAACGGTCACTCTGGGATCAGGAATGGAACAGTATTGTCTTTAGTGACGAGTCTCGATTTTGTTTAGGCATGCACGATGGTCGTGCCAGGGTTAGAAGGCGACGTGGTGAAAGGAGGAATCCACAGTTTTTTGTTGACATGTTCATCACACTGTTGGAGTTATGGGTTGGGGTGCTATAGCTTATGGTTCCAGGTCACCTTTAATCTTCATCAGAGGTAACATGAACGCGCAGCGTTATATCCATGAAGTTCTAGAACCCCATCTTTTACCCTATCTTGACACCCTGGCAGATCCAACTTTCCAAGATAATGCCCGACCACATGTTGCAAGAGTCACAATAGACTTCTTTCAACATAATAATGATGTCACATTGTTACCATGGCCACCAAGATCTCCCAACTTATCCCCAATTGAGCACGTGTGGGATATGATGGATACGAGATTGCTCAATTTGCGACGTCCTCCTCAGACTCTAGAAGCACTTCGAGAGGAGTTGGTGGTTGCCTCGAATGAGATACCACAGGAGGACATTGACCACCTGATCAGAAGCATGCCTAGGCGCGTTGGAGAATGCGTAGCACATCAGGGTACATCCACACATTATTAAAGGTCAAAGAGCTTTGAAGCAGTGCAATCATTTTGAAATTTTTATCATTTACTTATTATGTTTCATTAAGTACTTATACAAAATTTTATTAAAATAAAACCATTTAAACTGGGTGTTCGGATTTATATGTCCCTTAGTATATATCATTGTAAGCACAAAATAGAAAAAATAACTCCTCCACTCCTCAGAAATGAAATAGTCATTTTTTATAAAAGTTCTTAAGAAATGAAAGGGATTTTTTTTATTCAAACTGAATGCTAACGTGCTGTTTCATAAGCATTTCGCAGATGGTCATTAAAAGAATATAACAACCCTCTGATTTCTTGTTATCAATTTTACATTCAGACGCGCTGAACAATATAGACACTAGAGCTGATTTTTGCTGGGGAGCCCTGTGACCACCCTTCTTTGGTGGGCCCAGGCGGCAATGTCCATTTTTCCATTACTTAAATCCGCCACTGTGACGGACAAAACCACAAAAAAGTTGTTGTACTGGATTCAAAGGAGATGGTAAGTATTAATATTGATCGATTCGCAGGAAGACAAAAAAAAATAATTTTCTTATTTAACAATAAGCTGTTAATTTTTAAATTAGGTTTAATATTTTAATCATTTTCAGGCTGCACCCTAAAGGTACAAGGGTAGAGTTGTTATCCGCACTGGCACTAACTATACTAAGGTACATCACTACGGAGCTGGGACTCAAGGCTGTACTCAACTTTGCTAGAAGGGCGGGGCTTGAGGTTTAGGAAATGTAGGGGTGCATAAGGGCCCCGTGTAAATGGCTCCTCACGTTGGCCGGTATGGCTATAATTTCATAATTCACATTTCCTTTATTGTTGAATTTAGGTGAGACTAATGTGATTTTATAGGGCAAAATTACTACGATTTTACTACAAGATGACCTAAATAGTTATTTATACTAACTGACATATAAATCCGAACACCCAGTTTAAATGGTTTTATTTTAATAAAAGTTGGTGAATGTATTTATCTTACTGTAAATAACAAGTGAAAAAATTTTCAGCCTTATCAGTTGGACATTCCGGTTTTTATACTGCTTTTTTTTAATTCACTAACGCTCTAAAAATGAATATTTCAGCCGCAGTAAAGAATCAACGTTGGCGGATTTTGGTTCTTGACATCCATTACGATCGGTTACGATGCCTAGAGTACGGAGACCTGTACGATTTCGTCAACTAAGTGAGTTTGATAGGGGCCGTATAGTTGGACTTCGGGAAGCTGGACTTTCTTTTCGGGCAATTGCAGTTAGAGTGCAAAGAAGTGTAGACACTGTGGTTAGGTGTTGTCAGGCATGGCTTCGAGAAGGCCGTACGCAAAGAGCAAGGGGCACTGGACGCCGCCGTAGAACAACAGACCGTGAAGATCGCCGCCTAAGATTATTGGCCTTAAGGGACCGTTTCTCCACTACCAGGTCCACTGCAAATGAATGGTTTGCAGAACACGGAAGACCTATTAGCATGCGAAGTGTTTACCGACGAATGAGAAGTTTTGGCTTGTTTTCATACCGGCCACACTGGGTCCTCCCTTTAACTCGAGAATACCGACGTAATCGCCTTGAGTGGTGCAGACAACGGTCACTCTGGGATCAGGAATGGAACAGTATTGTCTTTAGTGACGAGTCTCGATTTTGCTTAGGCATGCACGATGGTCGTGCCAGGGTTAGAAGGCGACGTGGTGAAAGGAGGAATCCACAGTTTTTTGTTGAAAGACATGTTCATCACACTGTTGGAGTTATGGTTTGGGGTGCTATAGCTTATGGTTCCAGGTCACCTTTAATCTTCATCAGAGGTAACATGAACGCGCAGCGTTATATCCACGAAGTTCTAGAACCCCATCTTTTACCCTATCTTGACACCCTGGCAGATCCAACTTTCCAACAAGATAATGCCCGACCACATGTTGCAAGAGTCACAATAGACTTCTTTCAACATTATTATGTCACATTGTTACCATGGCCACCAAGATCTCCCGACTTATCCCCAATTGAGCACGTGTGGGATATGATGGGTAGGAGATTGCTCAATTTGGAACGTCCTCCTCAGACTCTAGAAGCACTTCGAGAGGAGTTGGTGGTTGCCTGGAATGAGATACCACAGGAGGACATTGACCACCCGATCAGAAGCATGCCTAGGCGCGTTGAAGAATGCGTAGCACATCAGGGTGCATCCACACATTATTAAAGGTCAAAGGGCTTTAAAGCAGTGCAATCATTTTGAAATTTTTATCATTTACTTATTATGCTTCATTAAGTACTTATACAAAATTTTATTAAAATAAAACCATTTAAACTGTGTGTTCGGATTTATAAGTCACTTAGTATATATCCTTCGACCTATTAGTAATAAATGCCTCATCGACCATATTGCCTTCTAAAGTACTTTGGTTTTATTCCCCACTTTGGGAAAAGTGCAAACGCTTGTCACCTTTGTTAGACCTTTTTAAACTTTTTTGTGATGGAATTGACGTAATTATAATTTAAAATGTTTCTTGAAGGATCCCATGCGGCTAAAATAAAACATAAACTCACTTTGCAACGGCACTATAGCAACTAAAAAGGCAATTCCGATGAGTGCGGCAACTTGCATTTCTCGATAAAGCATGTACGTCCCAACTGCAACCTGTATGGGTCCCACCCAGCTGTAGTGGGCCAAGATGAACGTTTGGTCGAATTTACTCAAGTCGTTCGATAACAGGTTTACCATATGGCCAACGGTGGTTTTTCCGAGAGAAGATCTACTTAACCGCAAGATTTTTCTGAAAAAGAAAACGAGCAATTAACAAACGATACACTTGAATCATATTTTTCTCAGAACCAACGAATTTAAGGTCTGTAAAGCTCTAGTCAAAAAAATTCAGGGCTGGTAAAAAACCACCAAACCACCAAAATGTTTTGTTTTTCCAAACTGGCTTAAAAAGTTGGAAATAAAATTATAGGCTGTTAGTTGAAACGATCATTACACATCATTTTACCGCGTTTTCCACCAAAAATGTTCGGTTTTTTCACGTTTATGTTACGAGATAATCCACGAAAAAATAACCAGGATCATGTGAAGTTAGCCCAGAATTAACCGGCTTTAACAAAATGAGCGCACCTGGATTTTCCATCCATTTGAGACATTTTTGTGAAAGCTGAAACCAGTAAGTGAAAGATCAGGCTTATTACCCAAAATCTCAATTCCTAACCTATAATCTTGGTTTTGGATTTTTATCCTTCCGGACACATGGTTTTAATGTTCAAACCTAGTCTCAGTCGCCGATTGTCCATCATCAAATGTATATGTGTAAGCAGTTAAATACAGGGTGGCCCAACGAAAAGCTCGCACCTCTCTTTGTGACCAAAAATGTTCGGTTTTTTCACGTTTATGTTACGAGATAATCCACGAAAAAATAACCAGGATCATGTGAAGTTAGCCCAGAATTAACCGGCCTTAACAAAATGAGCGCACCTGGATTTTCCATCCATTTGAGACATTTTTGTGAAAGCTGAAACCAGTAATTTAAAGATCAGGCTTATTACCCAAAATCTCAATTCCTAACCTATAATTTTAGTTTTGGATTTTATCCTTCCGGACACATGGTTTCAATATTCAAAACTAGTCTCAGTCGCCGAGTGTCCATCATCAAATGTATATGTGTAAGCAGTTAAATACAGGGTGGCCCAACGAAAAGCTCGCACCTCTCTTTGTGACTTTCCTGGTATATTTTGGGAACAACCCTCGGTCACGTCAATTTTTATTTCTAGGGACGTCTTTTCATTCATTACCGTACAATACAGGATGATCCAAAAATAAGATATTGTCTTACACTTTAGATTTTTAAACGGAAATCCACATTTTTTCAATCTTTAGATTTTCGCAGAACATTTTGGCAACTTTTTTATAATCAAGTTTATCTATCTTCAATCGTTGTGAAGCTATAGTCAACGCCAAACAAAGTGGCGTGCACGTCATCAAGGTGGGTGTGTTGAAAAATTTACATTGTTGCCAAACTTTTTGTAAAATAATAAAATTTATTATTTACATATCTAGGTTTATAAGCAATATTAACCTCAAATGAGAACAAAAATAATAGTATAATAAAATTATAGATCTGTACTTGCATAATCATTAAGTATGACAATTATTGATCAGATGACACTATGAAACTACCATATTTAATTGATAGCTTAAAGGTACTGAATAAAAATCCAAATGGGGTCCTCCAAATTTTATGCATGGTATTTATTTTACAGAATTCATACAGAAAGATGCATTCTAAAATTAGGTAAGCTACTGGTGTAAGCTTTTTCTGTACAATAAAGTTAGTCGGAGTTTCTTTCTTCAGCGCTGTCTGAATCTGAATCTTCATCACTCTCAAAGTTGATTATTAAAGGTTCGATGTCTGGTCGATCAAAAATTCGTTCTTTCATACCATTTAAAAATTTCTTGCTCAGTATGTCGAACACTATTTTTCCACATGTCTGGGGTAACCGTTTGTAGAGCCTCGTTCCACATATCCAAACAGTCTTTTTCACTGTTACCATCTCTACCAATATGTCTGTTATAGTAACCTTTTGCTATGCCCCAAATTAACTCAATAGGGTTAAATATACAATGGTAAGGAGGCAGACAAAGAACTTTGTGCCCATGTTGTTCCGCCAATTCATCAATCACGTATATTTTAGGTGGTTTGTTTCTAAAAAAGCAGTTATTTTAAGAATAGGAATAAACAAAAGAAATATAAACTGTCGGCCAAAATATATATAATTAAGAAGCATTATGTACCGAGCACCAATACTCAATAGCTCTGTTTTAAACATTGTGTTTAAAAATGGTATGTTTTGATTTGTCAACTAGTCTTGGATATTTTTTTTTGTCCATGCATTGTTGGGCACTTTGTTCAATATCATGCTGTGATAAGGGGCGTTATCCAGTATAATCATAGATGGACTCTCCAATTTTTCTAATAACTGATGTTGAAACCATTTCAAAAAATTGTCCTGGTTCATCTCTCCATGGTAATCGCTCAATTTTGTTTTCGAAGAAAATATCGCTTCACTACCCTCAATAAACCCATTTTCATTTCCAGCATGTAATATAATGTATCTAAAATATATTAGTTTTAAATTTTATAGTGCAAATTGTGTAAAAGTACAAACCTTTTACCATCTGTTTTAATAGCTTTCACGCTTTTTTGGTTTCCATTTTGCCAAGAGCGACCTATGGTCCCATTTTGAAATATCCAAGTTTCATCGAGGAACACAAACTGGTATAAGGCCTCAACCTTGGCTTGATTGTATTGCCTTAGAAATTCCACCCTTTTCAAAGCTATACTTGGTAGTTCCATGAGCCCTCGTCGCGGATTGTCCTTAAGCCACTTAAATCCAAGATCTCTAAGCAACCGCCTTAAAGACGTGGCACTACCATCAAATAATGCCCTATCTCTTAATCGAGACCATAAAGTTTGTATCGTAACTTGTTCTTCTGAAACCATGTGTAATATGACATTATAATTTAGTTAACAAATTAATGCAAATTTCTGATAAGTTATTATAATAAGATCATACTTTTGTGATACATATTATAGATCACTTCTCGAATGGCACTTGTATCCAATGTCGCTGTGTTGGTTACACGTTTAATATAACTCCGCTTTTTCTTGGGCGATTCTAAATTTGCATCACTTTTCACACCCTCGGAAATACGACTAACTGTCCTTAAACTAATTTTTAAAGCAGCAGCAACACGCTACAAAAAATAAAATAAAATTTCACTATTATTAATATACATTACATATAATTATTAGTAACCTACCTCTTGAACAGCATTTAAAGGCAACAAAGGCCCGTTGTTGTCCCTTTCTTGCTCAAAGTAGTGCATTAACGAGGCCACGAGTTCCTTACACCGACTATTTAACTGTTTGGGCATCTTTATATACCAAAATTGCCTTTATCTACTCGTAAAATGAATAATTTTGTTTTGAAACAAACAGTTGTTGATTTACAGTATGCGGGGCCAAAGGATTTATAAAGATTTGAAATGCCACAAATTGATTCAGTGTCAAAATTAATACAAATGTCAGTTCCCAGTTTAAATAAGTTTCAAGGTGACAATGTGTCAACGCTGCGAAATCGGTTTAGTGCGTTTACATGTCGATAAGTGATTGGAGCGTTTGCAAAACATTTTATTTCGCATAATGCGTCTAAATTTATCAGAAAGCAACTTATGTGATATTTTAATAACAATGTTTATATGACTATTAACCA
This sequence comes from Acanthoscelides obtectus, assembly GCA_963669975.1. Classification (NCBI taxonomy): domain Eukaryota; kingdom Metazoa; phylum Arthropoda; class Insecta; order Coleoptera; family Chrysomelidae; genus Acanthoscelides; species Acanthoscelides obtectus. The sequence continues at coordinate 99,585,787 of CAVLJG010000006.1, read as the reverse complement.
TAATAAGAGAGTAATGACCATTTTACAATTTATATATCACATTAATATGAAACTGCAATAGAGCAATTGTTTGTGATAGAAACCTAGGCATTAGGTCGGGGAATTTTTATCGTGATGACGTGCACGCCACTTTGTTTGGCGTTGACTATATGTGTTCTGTGATCAAGGTAGTTATTTAAAAATTCAGTCATTCGGACAGAAATATAGGCAGAAACCTTCTCGCACGCTCCTTTAACGCTGTGAGTAAATTTGATAAAAATACGTTTTGACGGACAAAGAGAAAATAGGTTTCATTTGAATGAAAGGAGATGTTGAGTAGTAACCATCATAGTTACCCAACTGTAAGAATGTTCATATCTCGGTCTCTTCATCTATCAGCTCATAAACATATAAGCTTCTGACACTTTTGATTTGTAACTTAGCCTGATGGTATTGTGAGTGTTTCCCAAACATGGGTCAAGAATTCAATAGGCGACTATTAGGACTATTTTGAATCTATTGTATTTTATTCTCTCGACTCACATATCGCCGCTTAAGTTTTAACATCGCGTAACTGAATCGTTCGATAGATCTACCGTTTTTTCGTTCTGTCAGTTTTCAGTTACGCTGTGTTAGAACTATTAACTCACTTAGTTCGCCAGAGCTGGACTAGTCATAAACGCGATATATTGCTAATTCTTTTACACCTTTGTATAGTAATAATATTTTTGGAAATTGGAAAGTACCGCGACAGTGTTAGCTGTTCCATCTGCTTCAATGCAATGCGCAATGCGATTGTTTCATGTTTGATTTTAATATCAACCGTTTTTAAGGAAAAAATATTATGAACGGGGGAACCGGTATTCGGAAAAAGTTCCATAATTTAGAAAAGTGTATCAAAATAATAAAGCTGTTTTCTTCCTAAACCCCAGAACGGTTCATTAATTGTATAAAAAATTGAATGGTGTAGATATGTATAAGGAGATTCTCAGTTAGTATTTAGAGCTATTGTAATCATCTAAGCACATTGACTTGTAGAAGTAGTTTTTCATATTTTAAAATCTGCAATAAAATAACGTTCGTAACCTAAGAACATTCAGGTGAAGGGTGAAGCTGATACAGAGACCTTCTAACACCTAAAAATTTGGGCTCTTATAGGATTATTTAGGGATGTTTTCAAGTGTGATATTCTGAACAGATAGCGGCTGGAGAGTATTAGGTGTGCAAATAAGCTCTATGCGTTTTTAAAAATCCTTTCTTTTTTAAAAAAATAGGGTTACTTTTTTGATGTTATAAGGTCATCCGCCATTTTCCATAGTTTAATTTCATCTTCATCAGGTAATAATCACAAGCCGCAAAGCGTGGCGAGTACGCTAGCTATAGCAAAATTCCCATTTCAGTTCCTCCATGGTTTTAAGTACTTAGGAGCTTTTATGAGGTCTAGCGTTGTCGTGGTGGAGAATGACTGGTCTACGTCCATATCCAGAATACGGCCGCTTTTCTTGAAATTTTTCCGCCAAACATTTTAATTGGAAGGAGTATTACTTATCCGTAACAGTCGCTTCCCGTTTAACTAGCTCGTAAAAGACATACCCTATTCATCCTGAAACGTTGTGGCTAGGTATAGATGGCATTCAATTCATTTGTCATTTAGGATTTTTAAAATATATCCATTTATGATGACCAGCCTATAATTTCCATAGATAAGTCTTGCTTTTATGCCTTGAAACCAGCGAGAGCTACGTACCCATATCCACCTCTCACGTTGTTTTTTGGTTAGATAGTGAGCTACCCATTTCCCTTCTTTTAAAATGTTTCCTAGTCCATGTAATCTCTCTGAAATAGCATAAAGAGTAGCGCCTAAATTTTTAGCGAGTTGCTGCGGTGTTTGCGCGGAGTTCGGATCAAGTAGCTCTTGCAGTTCGGAATCACTAAACTTCTAACGTCCATCGCAACGTAGCTTATACTAAACACACATCTATTTCATTGCCAGAATCCTCAGCCATCTAGCGGTCACGTGTAGACTGGCATATTAAATGTGAACTGAGATCCCTAACAGTTCCAACTAATAGCAGCTTGCCGCAGTGGTCGATTCTAATGTGATAGATGGCGCTTTGCGCTGTCTTATTTCAACGTGGTTTATCACTCGGGGTCTCCAACAATTGCGACATAAATGCTCTCTTCAACACTCTCACCATGAGCCTTAATGATGAGCCGCACTTTGATGAAATTCGTAGATAAGGCAATGCTCGATATTGCTACTGTCTACTTCCATTTTTATATTGACTATAAATTCAGCTGTTCTTGGAGCGTTCTTGTGTGCATAACCAAAAAAATTACAAATCACTGTATACGTGGTTCTAAAATAGCGACATCTATTGCAAAGGGCTAAAACTTATTTGCACAATCACTAAGACTAAAACAGCATTAAAGAGAACAAGATGGAATAGTATGCCTTAAGTACTTGTAATACGTAATTTTGTCTCCAAAATCCTTTATGATGTAGATCTCAGAATAATGATATGTCCATCCAGCAAAATATGATGTACTACTTAAAGCGGAAAATACCTACTAACAGTACTGGTAGCTTGTAGGTATCAATATAGAGGCAATGAGTTTGTAACAGTTTTATCCAAAATTTCATTTTACTACGAAAAACAAAAAGCAAGATAGAATTAATAAATTACATCAATTCTTCTAAAAGGAAGAAGAAGTTGCACCGTTGCAAGCGCACATGGTCTGGATAACGATAAACCTTATCTAGGAACTAAATGGTGTAGCAGAGGGCTTCTTCTTCCCATTAGAAACAATTACATATTTTATTGAATCACATTTTTGGTATTTAGTGGAGAAATATCTACTGAGCGGGACAGTGGCAAATGCTTCTTTCGGAGGTTGTTGCAATTAGTATACAAATTTTTCTTCTTCAAGTGCCAGTCTGCGGAATAAGAATCTGAAGTAGATATGCTCCAAGTGGCTGCAACATTTCTTTCGTTGGGAATGGTAAACAGTACGCTTGTGATAAATTAAGCTGTATCTCATCTCAATCAAATAGGTAAACCTTCAATAAACTTTTCATATTTCTGGGAATAGATTTATTTATTTATCAATCTGGAATTATTTCACATACAACAAGTAAATTATTTATCTGTGGAAGATAAAATTTTCATTGCATTTCGACCATTCGGATGTGTTCGGGTCAATAAGTTTGACTAATAGCTTTTATAATAACTAAGGCTGTTGTGTCCTTTAACTACCGCATCGAGCAAATCAAAAAAATGTCTAGGTTAGAACAAGTTTCAAGATATTTGTTACTAGGACATAATTAAAAAGACGGTCGAAGCATGCCTTGAAGATTCGATTGATTTTCTTATTTCTTGCTTTTTAAGTATTTTTGGCAGTATAACAGTTCAGTTATTGCAAAAGAAATATTTATAAACGAGTTAATATCACAAAGAATCGTGTTTCGTGTAATAACTAAGCGGTTTATTAGACTCAATTAAACTAGGACGCTGATAGTAATACAGCTGAATTTCCTGGAAATTGTTCATCAATGGCAAGTTTATTGATTTCAGTAAAACGAGATTTCTGATCGTAAGTGGTCAGTACACTTGTCCCAAATAGAGGCGTACATTTTAGTTGACAAAATTAAAATTTTATTTGTGGCTAGGCTTTTTTCTCAGTGTGCGGCCCGCTTTAGTTTAATAAATAACAATGCTCTCTACCCTTTAAATGAATTTGATCACTGTAAAGAGGTTGCTTTCTATATCATTATAATCATAAAGATGATTATTTATGATTGAAGCTTATAAGCTAAACATCGGATTCCTGAAATCAGATTTGAACAACTAAATCCCGATTTACTTATTCAGTATGGCGATTCAAATAATTCAACTCGGATTTATGTGACTAAAACGGAGAACTTCCGAAACAGTACAAAAAACAAAAAGAATTGTGCTATCGGGAATGATCTATACTATCTATACTAAACTGATATAACATACTATGAGGTTTTGGTAATTAGCTACTGAGATATAAGGTGTGTTCTGTCTAGAAAAACCCCCCACTTCGGAGACCCCTCACTCCGCCATTTTGAAATTTCGAGTGCTGAATTTTGTATAAAAAAAATTACACACCTGAGCTTTTATCTCATTCGTTACTTTTTCGAATTTTAATTTTTGCGCCTACAGGGTGGTCAAAACGCAAACTATTGTTTTTCACAAAAATTTCAAATGCATCACCCTGTATATTTGTGCAAGTTTGGATTCAATTTCTTATAAGCTTTTTATTGGTATAAGGTTTGATCCAGATAAAATCACTAGATTGTGAGTTCTTAAGCTTTTAAGAGAACAACACACCAAAATTAAGGGAAAAAATCACATCATCCATGGAAACAAAAGGCAAATAGTGGGCTAGTTCTATATTGCCACTAAGAGTACAGATTTGACGTAAAAACTAATAACAATCGGAACAGTATAAATCAGCTTCAAGCGTAATAGAGAAAAACAACTATAAAAACAACGTAAAACTTCAAAATGGCGGATTGACGGGTTGCCGAAATGGACGGTTTTTCTGGATAAAACACCTTACATCTAATTACAGAAACCCCATAGTATGTTATATCAATCTTCTTCTTCTAAACTGGTTCATCCAAATATGCAATAAAATATGAGGCATTCCATTAAAAAAATCAGAACTTTGATATGTAGGTCAAAATTGGGACACCCTGTATAATTGTCAATATTTTAAAAATGTGTGCCCTCAAATGTCATCTATAACATGCCATAAATAGACTTTCCCAAAATGTATTGGTTTATGAGTAATATTTCGTCCACACATGGATGGACCACCCTGTATATTATGATGTCCTCAACCTACATTTTTTGATCAATTCAACTTAATAGAACCCCATATGCGCATTCACAATTTTTAGCAAGCTGAAAATTGCGTTACGACTGGACATTCATTCGTAACTAAGAGTAGTCAAAATACCATCATATAATCGGCACAGCTATTATGTAAAACACCTAAAAAACGACGAAATGTCACTTTTCAAGCTACGTAATACACTTGGTGAGCTGCTTAATTTTCCATACCTATTTCAAGCAAAGTTAGCCAACATTGGAAAACATACCAGCCCTTGTGCTTTCTGTGAAATTCTAGAGGGTTTCATGTTCCTTGGCTAAAAAGAAAACTGGAAATCAAGAAATAATCGAAGGCACAACTGATGCAATGAAAAATAGCAAGGAAAGATGATTGGTCCTTGACGCTCTTTACATGGAGCAGGAAACCATTCACAAGTAAATTATAACCTTCGGAGCACCTGTATTCGCTTCAATCAGACTATCCGTTGCTATTGGTCCTTCTTAAATTCTCCTCAGCCTTCTTGGAGGCAAATCGTTATGACCTTTCGAGTGATAAACAAATAGATCGATATAACTATTTGGGTTTAGCCACGTTCAAGACTCGTGCTTCTTCGGGGCATATCTGGCAGTTTGAATCGCGTTTACAAATCTTTGTAAAATATATAATATAATTTATACGTAAAAACATAAGGTAAGCCTACTGAAATAAAAAATACTTACACTCATTTTAAGAACAGTCAAATAAAAATAAATAGTACACTCATGCATCAAGAGCCCTGTTCTAGTTAGTCAACCTAAACTGTCATCTTAAAATTCTATGACGTGCTTTGTTGACGTTAAGTAATGTCATACGTGTGACAAGGAATACATTGTACGATGAAATTAAATTTAAATCTAAAATAATATCAAAAATTGCTTTCTGAGAAGATTGTACCAAGGAGAATGTGTTTATTTTATTCTTGTGCAGGTCGACTTTATTCTTCTAGAGGAGATTTTGATCGAGAGACAGACGCTCGGGAAGTTTGGGATAATCTCAAAACAATAAGCTCATCCTACAGTGTGGGAGTGGTAGCAATACATTTGAAAGAGTTGTTGCATTTTGTGTAAACTATTGTAGAAATATTCGTCTTTCATATTAAGGAAAACATAGCCCTACAAAGGGAAAAATTATTGTCAACTAGTTTTGATACTAATTTGTGGGTTTTCGCATAGAATAGATTACTTTCTGCATATGTGGATCGTTTATTTTATAAAATTAATTTAGAAGAATCAAGTAACAATTTTTTATTGTTGTACAAAAGGTTGTAGTGTTGTACGTACTATTACATCTGCTTTTCTAAGCCCATCATACAACATGTCCTGCAAAATTTCCCGACTGATCAGCAAAATAGACATAGATTTTCTTTATGTGGTCGATCTCACAGTGAGAGGATTTTGCATTATTGTTCTTCGTAAGTGATTGTTGTTTACTGTAACTTAATACATTAAGAAAGCATTGATTACAGTCGGTTTCATACCGATCTTATAGGAAATTATGTTTAGGTGACTCAATTTATCTTGACTGATTCTGATCAAAAAGGCAGACAACAGTCACAATGCATAACCGCTCAAATTTACTGACAAATGCAGCGTTGTTGGATCGAAAATATTCTTAGCTGGGAAGACACGAAACGAGATCCGAGCATAGGAACTTAATAAAACTTAGCAAAGTAAAACATGAGCTGGAAATGGGCGTTACGGCATTACTAAACCTTACTTGCAACAGGCGAACTAAATTTTCAGTGTTTATTTCAATTAGATACTATTTACAGTGCGCAGGGTTGTCTTAATTACCCTTTAATGATCATAAACCTCTTTTAGAGTCCACGTCTCTCTTGCTACACATTAGTAGTTGACTTACTTACTTAATCCGTTCCCCTTCTACCGGATCTAGCTCACTGGCTGTAGAGGTTTAGTTGACACAATATGCATATCTGCATGTCTTTAGAAAAGAAGGGATTCGCTTTCATATTTATGGTACATTTTGCATCGGATGATCCCTTTTATGCTCTGTTCATGTCTATCTATTTGCTTGGTCCAAGATCGGACCAGTCTATGCTCGCCCCTGATACCTCTATTCGGCAAACTGGCTGTCCATTACGCCCATCATACTACGTCACTGATTACCTTCCATGGAAATAAGACAGCCGTGAACATATTCGTCTACTATCCTGGAAATGCATCGTTATAGGCAAAGTAAACGTTTCAAATAGCAGCTTTAAAGAGGCATTTGTTATCCGTTCTTTCTATTTGCAAATATAAACCAGCACAGCGGATGCTCATTCGGAATGCTAACGAGTGTCCGAGTCTTTTATTGGACGACGCTATGTAAGCACGGCTCTAGTAGCGAAAAAAATAATGACAATCAGATTCTTTCAGATCAATACCAAAAAATGTTGATGGATTCAAGCTAATCACAGCTAAAGTGTGTCTTTACTTAAATTATCATCAAAAAAGATTCTTGGTAATGCAGTTTTTATAGTAAGGTAAGATATTTAAGGGGGCCGATTTTTGATTTCACGTTTAGAAGAGTAGCTTCATATGAACGATGATCTGAGCGTTTAAACTTTTGAATTTAAGATGTTAAAGTTTTAGATTTGATCCAAATCGATTTAAAGAAAAATCTGGTGTCACTACTTCTTCTCTATGTATTTCACAATTTTCATTCATCTCCAAGCGAATTTGACTTCTTGATTTTGTTTCAACCAACCAAGGTTTTTGCGTAAAAAAGAAACATTCCTCTGAATCGTCTGATGACTGTAATCGAGAAATTAATACAAGGTAGTAAATATACTATAGCTACTTAGCTTTTCTGATAAAAATATCACTAAAAGGATAAGAAACAGTGTACATTAACAAATGTATCTTAATCTAACACTCATTATTGGGCTCAAAAAAATATGCGTGGTAAAAAAGTATCCAGACATCAAGAACATGTTGTGTTTAATATGTGGTGTGGAATTCTAGAGGCCTGAATATTAGGTCCATTCATTTACCACAACTCATTAACTGCAGAACGGTACCTTCATTTCTTGCAACATGATCTTGAACCTTTGGCACAGCTTAATAGGTGTTGGTTACAACAAGACGGTGCTTCTGCACATAACTTTTTCCTAATTTATCCTAAGCTGTATCTCACACAAGTAATGAGATCCCCATCCATAGTGATAATCATTAGTAACACGTTTGCTATTTACATGAGGGGCTAGATTCTAAATGAGTTTCGACCGTTGAAATTGATTTCGATGGCGCCTTGTGACGATATATTTGATTCACTATGATAATTTTAACATCTGATTATATTTATCTTCTATATTCAAATTATCATGGCAGTGTCAAAATTATTATAGCTAATCGAGTATATCGTCACAAGACGCCATCGAAATCAATTCCAACGGTCGAAACTTATTTAGAATCAAGCCCCAGGTAAACTATTTGAATTGTCCAGAAGCAGCTATGGCTACGACTGGTCCTATCCCATAAAACCTATTACCCCCGCACACCTAAACTGAAAATTGCTTCGTATTCCTATAGTTGACCCATTGCATGTATTTACTAACATACTTTACAAAGTTAAAGTGATCTACCGTAATATTAATAATGTAGCCAACGTGCACGAACATTGTACAATCCGAGAAGTGCAACTGTTATCTCGGCGATGAGAGTTGTAGGTGGTGATTTTATTAAATTTGAATATTTTGAATATTCGCCCCGCTTTCGCTAGAGAGTTGGAAAATTAACAGTTTACTGACTTCAATTTATTTTATTATCGCTTCCAAGAGTATTGCCATTGCTTATGCAATTATCCGCCTGAATTCACATATCGATTTAGGGTCTCGGTTGGCCATTTGGAAGGCTTACTTGACAAATTATGTGTGAAACAACTCAGAACATTACATTGCTTGACCTCTTTCCACAATATAAATTCGAATTCTTGCACACATTTCTGTAGGGGAAAAAAGGTATTCTTCTAATAAGTTCTAGCAGCCAGGACAAAATAGCAAGCGTTGTTTTCCACAAGACAACTTTTACCACTAAAAAAAACTTAATTGGAAATGGCAACAGGCGAGAGAATGTTTATTATCGTGAAGGATTTTGAACTCCAGACGTTTTTATATGTTTCTATCCCTTTGTTCTTGTTTGATATTATAGTATTCGCAACACGGATTGTAATCACTTTTTCATTACGTGGATTTATAATAGGGAAAACTTCAATGTATATATATATTTCCAAGTCTACTAAAAATACTAGTTGAAGAACTCACCTTTATCACGAGAATTTTCAAAAAACTAAATCATTTTAATTAATATCGCTGGACGGCAAACGTATATAAGACAGTGACACATCCCTGGAAATATTGGTGAGACGAACAGCACAATCTGCACCATTTTCAAGCATTTTAAATTTACTACCAAAGGAAACTGTCAAGCTGTGTCAACTTCAGGACCAATAAAAGTAATATTTCAACTGTGGCTTCACGCTATACTGAGTGTTGCTGCTGCTGAGTTGATATATATGCATGATGCCGAAGAAAAAAGTTAAAAACCAGATCTCAACGGAAAAATCAGATACAATGGAAGTTTACATTGATGGAAACTTGGACACTCAGAAGATTCTAGAAGAAAATAAACACTTAAAACAGATATTAGAAGAAAAGGATAAACTAATACTACAGTTGAGCAATGAAAATGGAAGACTACAAGAACAGTACAATTTAGCGACATCAGCCATACACGAAAAAGGTACCGTTGAAACAATGATAAATAAAATAAATCAAAGATTGACTGAAATTGAGAAAATTAAAGAGAAATCATATGCCCAAATACTAAAGCGAGATACTCCAACAATCAAGAAAGACCCAATGAAGAACATAATTGTCACACCAAATGGTATCCAAACATCTGAACAAACGAGAAAAGACCTTAACAAAAAAATTAGCCTTACGGATTTGAAAATACAAATAGAAAATATACGAAATTCTAAAAATGGAGGAATTATAATTAAACTGGCTGAGGAACACCACAACACACTCAAAACTCAATTCGAAAAGAAATTAGGAGATGAATACAAAATCACAGAACCTACAATGTTTAGACCGAAGATCAAAATTGTCAATTATAGATGCACGGAGAAACCACATGAAGAAGACATAGAATTAGATCTTATCCAACAAAATCATTTTATTGAAAAAGATGACATCAAAATCAAATATGTAAAGTATCTCCCATCGAAAAAATGTTACACATTATTTGCAGACATTTCTGGCAAATTATTCAGGACAATATTTGAAGATAACAATGGAAAAATTCTTCTTGGATGGCAATGTTTACCAGTGTATGATAATAACGAAATAACGCAATGCAAGAAGTGTCTTCGCTTCAATCACACCGAGAAAAAATGCCGCAATAACAAGACCTGTACCAACTGCAGCAAAGAGGATGTACACGATACTGACTGTTGTAAGCATGAACCGGTTGTATGTTGTAATTGCAAATTTTCAAACTATAGATATAACAAAAATTATAGTACCAACCACTCACCATTAGATAAAAAATGTCCAACTTTTCTATATTATCAACAGCAGTACAACTTGAAAATCCTTTTTTAAGATAGAAGAAATTTTAGCCAAAATTTTAGAATATTGCATCATTCATGACACACGACTATGTAAATAACTTCCAAATTCAACGTATTAGTACTAATACTGCTCATGATACTAGCGAGCTAGATTCTTTTTTACAAAATCCTGAAATATCTGTTAGAATTTATCATATGAACATCAGAAGTATAAAACATAACTTTGACTACTTTAAATTAATTTGAAAAGAATACAAAGTGATATAGATATAATCATTCTATCCGAAACATGGCAAGTGGGCGATGTGACTCTGTTTCATTTAGAAGGGTACGATACATTGTATAATTTTGGTAAGCATAATCAAAACGATGGAGTGATGGTGTATGTACGAAACAATCTGCCTTATAAACATACCATATTTACAATCAACAATGAACTAAAAGGTATCAATCTAACAATGCAAATTGAAAATCGTAGAGTCAAAATTACTTGTGTTTACCGACCACCATCTTCAGATCCTCATACATTTATAAGAGACATAGATGAACTATTAAAAAACAATGAAAACAATCACCTTCATAATCAAATATTTATAGGCGACATCAATATAAACATTTTAGAGGAAAATTCTATGGTGAAAGAATATTTAAACATTTTATCAAGTAATGGCTTTTTATCATACATAAATAAAGTAACACGACCCACCAGTAAAACCTGCATTGATCACTGCTTTATAAAGGATATTTCCAATATTTTTTCTTACATACCTATTATCTATGAAACCGATATTACAGATCATTACTCCACTGTATTATTGATATCTTCACAAAATAAAAACCAGAACTGCCCAAGGGCAAAAAATGAAAGGAACCTTGAATACAAATATTTCACTGACAACTCAAAATTAATATTTAACGCACAAACGGAATCGTGGGACGAAATTTTTTTAACAAATTCTTTAGACGAAGCTACAAATTTATTAATACACAAAATTCAAAAAGTAATTGCAGTTAGTACTAATAAGGTTAAAATAAGTCACAAGGAAAAAGCAGAAATGATTGGATGACCAAAGGACTAATAAAATCTGCAAACGAAAAAGAAAAACTGTATAAAATCATGAAATATTTACCCACGAAAGAAAATATAGATCATTATAATCAGTATAAAAACAAATTTATAGAACTTTTGAGAAAAGCAAAAAAAAATTACTATATAAAACAATTGAATAATAATTCACATGACTCTAGACACCTATGGTCCACTGTCAATGATATATTCAATAAGTCATCCTATTCAAAAAACAATATTAATGAAATAAAAACAAAAACAGGACAGAAAACAGACAATATTCAGCAAATATGTGATGAGTTCATAGAATTTTTCACGAATATAGGAGGAAACTTAGCAAATAATATCAAACAAAATGCTGATATTCATCTGCATGAAACAAGACTGAATAATTCATTTGTATTAACTGAAGTAGACTATCAGGATGTTTTCAATGCCATTATGACTCTAAAAATAAAAAAAGCCCTGGAGTTGACGAAATTAGAGCTGAACATCTAAAGATACTGGCCAAACAAATAACAGAACCACTTGCTTATATCATTAACAAATCCTTCCAATCTGGAGTATTTCCATCAGCTTTCAAGACAGCAATCATCATACCTATCTATAAATCTAATGATAATACGGACGTCACTAACTATCGACCTATTTCACTTATATCAAGTTTAGCTAAAGTTTTGAGAAATTACTCCTTAATAAAATGATTAATTTTCTTAATAAATTCAAAATTCTAAATTCAAATCAATATGGTTTTATAGCGGGCAAATCTACAACAGATGGGGTATTAAGTATAGTAGATGAAATAACCCAAAATATAGATGGAAAAGTACCATCGATATGCGTATTTGTGGACTTACAAAAAGCGTTTGACACAGTTAACCACAATATACTTTTGAAAATCTTAGAAAGAATAGGTTTTCGTGGAAAAATGTATACTTTAATGGAAATTATTTATCAAATAGACCACAATCAGTAAAATTATTAAGCTCGTATAGTAAAGAAATGTTTGTTAAATGTGGTGTTCCACAAGGTACAATTTTGGGTCCTCTGTTATTCAATATTTATTTAAACGATATATTCAAAATTAACAGTACTGGTAAAATAGTCAGTTTTGCAGACGATACTGCTATACTCTATAAAGGTAAGGATTGGAACGACTTAAAAGATATTATCCAAAATGACTTTTGCAAAATTATTCAGTGGTTTAATAACCGGAAATTAACAATTAACTTTACTAAAACTCATTTTTTACCATTTTCATCACTATCTAATCATCTACCAAAATATAACCACCTTCGGTTTAAGGTAAATGATAAAAATATAAAAATCAATAGAGTTAATGATACAAATATTTAGGAATTTATCTAGATCCCCACTTGAGATGGGATGTACATATTTCTCACATACTAAGAAAATTAGATTCATAGCATATAAAATAAAATTTCTAACCGGTATATTAACTGAATATTATCTACGAATAATATATCAAGCTTTAATCGAGCCACACATAAAATATGGTATAGTAGTGTGGGGTGCTGCATGCACGACATACTTTAACGATTTAGATGTACTTCAAAGAAGAATTTTAAAACAATGTTAGGCAAATCAAAATTATACCCAACTAATGACTTATATAATGATGCACAAGTATATGATACTAAACAACTTTACTTCTTACATACCATCACTCATTATCACAAAACTATTAGTGAACGCGACATAATTAAACATAATCATAAAACCAGATATAAATTACGCGCAAAAAATGTTCCTAAACCAAACAAATCCCTAATGAAACGATGTCACCTGTATATAGCTCCAAAATTGTACGAACATGTACCAAATAATTTAAAACAATTACGCAATACATTAGGCTTCAAAAAAAAAATTAAAAAAATTTATTAACACGATGGGAGAAATCAAATTAATAAAATAATCTCAAGTATTACACAATAAATGCTCTACCATTCTTACCAATAATTTCTTTGTTCTCTCTATTTATTATATTTTGCAATTCAACATACATATGATCCATGCACAGGCGTTGTCCTCCCTATGGATATATTATATTTATTTACTCGTTCATGTTCCCTGTATTTTAGAGTAAATAAATATTATTATTATTATATTATTATTATTATTTGAAAAATATCTATCTATATATATGGCGTATTGAACAAGTATAAACACTTCATAGTGTATGTTAGTAAGTAAACGCATGTATTAGCCATGTTTATAAGTAGTGGAATTTTACAGTATATAAAAAGGTAATAGTTATGTTGTCAAGAAGTGTTCTTACTTCAAAACAACTTTTATTGCGACATATGTCTGTCTGATGACGTCGCAATTCATATTCAATATGTAGTCGGTGCGATCTTGAACTTTAACCGAATCTATACGTCATACTTAGAACTGTTTACTCTGCGAGTTTCAACCAAAGCGTACGAATAGGGGAGACCGGGTACAAAAGTAACACTTTGTACCTTTACCTCGATTTCTGGCTGGCTGTTAATGTTGTCATTAAGTTAATACAACCATATATAAATTCAGTTTATGTTCTTTAGACTAGTAACTCGATTTATTATATTATGCTGTGTTTTATAGAAATAATAGAAATTAAAAAAAAGCCTTAGTTGTTACTTTCGACCACATAGGCAGGTCGAAAGTACACATTGTGGGTCGAAAGTAACAAGACATAGTTTTTGGTAATGAATACAATATTATACATGGCAAAGCAATAAATTATTTATTTCAAAATTTTGTATTGATAACACAAATAAACTTCTGTATTTTAAATTACAAAAATTATATATTTTAAGAAAACAAATCAAACAAAAATATTTTTAATTTAAGTAATGAGATCAATAGAGTAGCTAATCTTAATCATTCTTTTATAATCAGACTTTTATCATTCAGTCATTATTATCCTACCCGGAATCGCATTATGGCACACATAATTGTTAACATCACCCACGCATTCCACATGGGACCACATTTTACATTCGATACATTGTATCCATTGTTCATTTGGTCGACTATTGTTAAAAGTTTCTAAACAGACAAGACAGAAGCAATCTTCGTCTTCACACCTATCTTCCTATTCTTTTGGAGCCTTCTTTGTCTTCTTTCCTTTTCCCTTTCCTTTTGCAGGTATCAATTTTCTCTTACCTTCTCCACTACTGGTTTTCTTTCGTTGTTGGTGCTCTTGTTCAATTAAATTTTTTTCGGGAATGTCTGTGAGAATGGCAGCTCTACGTTTTTTACCACCTTATTTGTTTCAGTCCTCGGATCCGCTTGCGGTAAAGGTTAAGATCTTTAGGTGAGAAATTAAACGGCTGGGTAGAATTTGCTTGTTGCAGCTCGCTAGGTCCTGGCACTGGTGTTTTGGATCTTGATCACAAATTTAGTTAGCTGACAGAATCAGTGGTAGCAGATATGAGGTCCGGTATATTTTGAACAGCCGGTGATTGGTCATTATTGTTTGATTTGTTTGATAAATCATTGCTATGTGTACGGTGAACATTCTGGTCAACTGATGTTGGAAGATCACCAACTGGAGTACTTGGATCAACTTGAATGGATGACGTTGCGTCAGAACTAATCAACATATCGTTTGGTGAAACTTCTCTGTTAACTTGTAACGGCCGGTCAGTCACAGATGATGGCGCGTAGTCAACAGCAGTAAATATATTCCTATTGAATGGACTTATACCGGTACAGGAAAATCCAGCAATTGCATTTTTATCAGTTACAGAAAGAGGAAATGCTCTTTAACAATACCAAGAATGTAATGAATAGTCATCGTTCGACCAGGATGATTTCGCATCCAGTTGTCTGTAGCTT